>JAOXYD010020178.1:0-14657 GCA_028565735.1 Pinacopodium congolense
CTGAACTCAAATTCCTAGTATTAAATACATTTAAATAAGAATGATTACCTTTTTTATCATAAGAATGCTTCACATTGTCAGAATTTTCAAAGATGATTAATTCTTCCTCAACTATAGGAATCAATTTTCCTTCATATGCATCAATCAAAGCTTTAGTAGTGACTACGAATGGTCTTCTTAGACTTAAAGGAGTTTCAAGTTCAACTTCCATATCTAAAACAACACGTCTACAGGTTTTTACAAACACATCACCAATAACTACCCCCCTAAGATTTTTAATTTATCTCTCATCCATTTGAATGACTAGCTTAGCTAGTTTTGATTCCCCCTAAACTTTACTTTTAAAATATGTTGTAAGACATCATATTCACATAAGCATTTGAGTTAGATAATGTTTCTTAAAGATTCAAACTACCTATTGTGTAAGGAGTAGAAAAGCTTCCCAAATCTTTAAGCTTTGGTGGTAGTTTGCTATAGACTAGGGCTGGGCACTCTTCTCTAGGTGTTACCATAGATACATATTTTGACTTCTCCTTATTTAATAATGGGTTTCCTTCTATCTCCTCTACTTTAGCTTGATTGTCTTAATTAGCTTCCTCCTAGCTTTCTTTAGTGTCCTCCTTAAATGAAAGATTTTATTAACTCCTTAGGATAACAACATTCACCTACTCCTTTAAATTCTTCTAAGTGTTGCTTAGTAGGCAACCTAGAAATCTTTCAATAATTAGATTTGTAAGTTGTCAAATTTGTTTCTAGAGGTTATGAATTGAAGCCTCTTGATTTCTTTAAGATGTCTCCAACTTTTAGAAGTGAGCTTCTAATGCAAAAGTAAACTGTGACATCATTTTCTCTAAGCTCAACTTTTTTTCCTTACTGTTATTGTTATCTGGGAGGTGATTGCCTTACACTAGTTTGATTGCCCTAGAGAAATTTGGTTGCTACCTTTATCTTAGATCGTATGTGTTACTGTAAAAGTTATTATTTTGCTAATTATACCCTAGGTAATCAACTTCTAGTTTTTTAAAGGTATTACCTATATAGCATTCTTGACTATTATAAATTACCACACAATAATCACAAAACATCATCAAATTCAATTTGCTTATTGTAATCAGATTATAAATCTTTTTATTTACCAACTCTAGCTAAGTTCTAGTGCTAAAAGGGCATCTAGTTGATGTATCCTTTTTTCTTTAATAGGTTTGTTCCCACTTGATTGTCATTAGTAGTTGTTTATAGTTATCTTCTCTTTTAATTCTTTAGCTACCTTAAGAATTTTGTTGTTTAATAAACCACGTATTGCTGTATTAATCATTTGTTTGGTTGCATGGTTGAGGCCATTATAAAAATTTTATGCTTAAAGCCAAGTAGATGGACCATGGTGAGGATTCTCCTTAACAGGCCTTTATAATGCTCTTATGTTTCATGTAAGGTCTCCCCATCCATTTGTGTGACTGCTAAAATATCATTCCTCAATTTGCTGTTTTTCTAAGTGGAAGGTACTTTATAAAAAAATCTTTCAAATAAGTTGTCCCATGTTGTAATTGATCTTAGAGGTAAGGAATTTAAAATTTTCTTTGCTAGATATTTTAATAAAAAAGGAAATAATCAAGGTCGAATGGCATCATTTGACATTTTATTGATCTTGAATGTGTCATATGTCTAAAAAAAGTTAGTTATATAAGAATTTGGATCTTCATTGACATTGTATAAGTTGCTAGACCATTGATGATGTTTAGCTTCATCTCAAAGTTATCCATGTTTATAGAAGGCCTCAGTATGCTTGATTATGTCCTATGAATTAATGTCTTAGCATAATCTGACACTGATCATTATCCGTTTTCTTCTATCATCTCTACCAACTCTTATGTTAATAGTCCTATTTCTTCCTCTTATTTGAGCCTCTCCCTATGGTTCTTTCTAACTACTCTCTTAATTTCATGTTCAGCTTCTACAAGATTCAAATTATGGCTTCTTGTTATACACTTACAAATAAAAAAAAATACTTAAGTGCGAATGATGAGTAGAATCAAAAACAAAAAGTATGCAAAAACTAAAATAGGAAAACAAACAAAAAAATAAAGATAATAATGTGGTTAAAGTAATAACTCTAAATTCTCATAGTATCATTATAAAATTCCTTGGAAATGGCATAAAAAACTTGATTACGTGCATTCTAAGTTCTAATTTTAAAACAATCACTTTTATATTACTGCATAGTTCTAAGGAAGCGCACATATCACTTACTATAATATACTGGTGAGAAGGATTGTTTCTACAAGGAATCTTAGCAGGTACTGATCTAAACATTGAGTTTTTAGTTAACCTTGTTAAACCAAGGGAGGTTCTAATAAGGTATTTTGATTATGACAAGACATTATTGTTTCTAATATTTAAGTTTTGATGCGTTTCAAAAGTTAGGAATTTTTAAAATGTATAAAGATATGTTTTGAAGTCCAAAGTAGAAGAACTTAAATGAAGAAAATGATAATGAAGTAAGCATTAAGGAGAGGATAATAATGAATGATCAAGAGTGAAGAACAAAATGTAAAGATCAAGTTGTGTAAGTTTAGGTTTATGTCTTCGTATTGTAAGTCCTTTAAACTTGATCTTTATCAATGCTTGTAAGGCTCTCACATTTGCATAACTGTTTGCATATAAGTTTTGGATAAATGTTTTAATAATTAATTAAATTTGATTATGTCATTAACATGTTAGGAATTGGTTTAGAATAGCATGTAAGTTTAAAGTTGCTTGACTAAGAGGAAATTATGTGAAATTATATATATTTTTTAAAGAAAACCTCTTTATAAATCTAAATGTCTTGAAATATTGTTTATGTCTGTTTGAATGTGTTTAAGTCATGCTAATATGTGAATTTTAGGTTTATAGAAGGTTTAGGAAATGTTTGAAAAGTTTTTCAATTATTTAAGAATGAAAAGTTTTCATAATCAAAGATAATTCTTATGTTTTGAATCAATTAAATGTTTTTTATAATTAAAAAAGCCTTAATATATATTTTTAAAAGTTTATTAAAGTTGTAATTGATGTTAGGAATTTGTTGAAGTATTTTGGATTTGGATTGAGTAATTTTTGTGTTTTTCTGGGACTTAAACGGTTGGTACCTAAGACTTAAAAGGCGTTGTGTAAGTCCATGAAAACCCAACGTTAAGTCTCCTTACAAAATAACAACTAGTTTTATTTTTCAGAAATTAATGACCTTTTAAAAATGACAAGTTTTCTTACTAATAACTCTAGTCCCTTTCTAACCCTATAGATAACATTCCTAAACATTTTTATTAAATTTTTTATGCTCTCAAAAATAAATTTACAAGCAAAAATCTCTCAAACACCAAAGCTATTAATATTCTTTTGTTCTCTTCTATGAGCTTTGTGTTTTTATTTAAATATATTTTTAGTGCTGTAAAATTTTTGTTCTTGGTTTCCTTTGATAAAGACGATTTTCATTGAGCTTGCATTTATATTTTTAAGTGTTTCTTTTGTTAGTTTCAAACTCACCAAAGGCTCACATTCTTTAGAATGTCTCTATTTTTGTTCTAATTCTGTAATCTTTGATTTTGAGTGTGAAATTTGGTGCTTCAAAATCTTCATTTAAAATTTGTTTAAGGTTTCAAGAGTGCACTAGAGCTTTCTTTTCAATTTTTAAGCACTTATAACGTTGGTTTAAGCTCCAAATATATAGATTACTCTAAATTGTCCAGTTTTGTATATTTAAATGTTAATACTTTTCTTGGCTATTTAAATCTTATTTATGTTTTCTCAATTTCTCAAATTTGTTGTTCTTGTTGCGTTTTTCTATATTCCAAGAATTTTTTAAACCCATTTGTGTGATTTTAAAGGGCTAGAATCATTTTTTTATAGGCCTGAAATATTAATAGTGCATATCTTGTATGTTCTTAAGTTGTTGTTGATCTAATCCTTTTGTTTCATGCTTGCGTTTCATTTTCATTGTTACATTCTATTGCTAATTGATAGATTAATGTCCCATTAGGCTTGTTTTGTTGAATTTACACATTTTAGTGGATTAGAACTGTTGGTATTGAAGCTGGAACATATATGCTATAGATTGTGATGGATTGTATGTTCTTGTGGTTAATTTGATTTGTTGATGCATTAATTTCATTTTTGTTACATCATTCAACTTGTTTATGATCTAAGTGTTAAGAGACTTTTTATATTGTTTATTTTTCTCTAGAAGTTAGCGTTATCCAAATTATGAAATGAATTAAAGGCACTTAGTCATTAATATTCACAATTAATTATATAACATTTAAAATTGTCAAAAATAATTGAATTCAAAAGTAAACATGGACAATAATAAGCATCAAAATCGAATTTTTTTTCCACAAATTATAAACTAGTAAAAGAAAATCAAATAATTGATATAGGTGAATGGAGTGTGAACGATTGTACTAAAGAATCAGACAAGGTAAATTCCTAGAAAAGACTGGAGGGGTCACAAACGGTCCCACTTAACTCTCTTCTAGTACTTAAATGGTACTAGTAAAATGACGCTACTTAACTCCTCTTCACTAGTCGAGGCTTCACCAGTTGAATCTTTCTTGTCATTAGTTACAACTTGCTCTACTTGCTTCCCACTTGCTCTTAACATACTTGTGCAAGTTTTGAATCTAAAAACAAGGGAGAGGATAAAAGAAAACATGAAATTGAGAGCCAAAATCAAATTGTCTCTAGCTTTAGGGCTTCTTTATTGCATTCTTCATCTTTTTGATCTTGTTTTGAAAATTTGAGATTGTATTTGAGGATTCTAAGAGCTTAGACATGTGATTCAAATCTGTAAACATGATTGTATCATTTTATGGTGTATTTTTAACTTGTTTTTATATTGAAATCTACCTATTCTTCTTATTTATTTAAAAACATGATGAATATAATGAATATACTTTTTTATTGATTCAATTGAGTGGATGATTCAGTTTAAGGTTAGGGAATGGTTCATAAGTGATCTGAACATGTGTCAAATTTGATTTATTAAATAATTAAGGGCTACCTTTTGTTTAAATAATGAGATTAATGCTTGTTCTAAACTAAACAATTAGAATAAAGTAAGAAACAACTTAGGATATGAGAATTCTACCTAAATTGTTGGACAATTTGTTAGAAAACCTGATTTAAATCATTGAATGACCAAACCTTGATTTATCTTGAGGGTTATAATATAAAAATTGGAACTTTTTAGATTAAGCTTCCTAAACTTTATGCCTAATGCTTAAGATTGATGAATGACCAAACTTCAACTTAAGTAATTAGAGAAAAAACAATATCTTAACCATAACATTGCTTTAATTTAGTAAAGAGACCATAGGACAAGCCCTTTAATCCATAATTAAGCCATTTAGATAATTGAAACTCAATTCCTTAATCAAATTTTCTAATAGTCAACCCTTAAACTCAACTTAATCATCTTTGCATAACTTGTTATTATTTTAAGTTAATTTGGTAATTTTAATTGATAATTTCATTTAAATTAAATGCTCTAGATAATTACAACTTAATTGACTTAGTACTTGCAAATTGGCAATTCCCATGGGACGATCTTAAATTTTCTAATATATTACTTGTAATCAGTATACTTGCTGCCATAGTTGGTTAAAATTGTTAAAAGAAAATTGAGCTTCATTTGTTTAAACTGTTAATTAAATTAGATTAAGTGGCCTTAATTGATAACCGATACAACACCCATTTCTTTTAATAACATGGAGTTCTAGTGAAAGTTGCATTAAATTACAAGGGTATAGTGTAATTTATAAAATATAAGAGGGTATATAAAAAACCTTGAAAATAATGAGGAGGCTTGTGTAATTTACTCTTTGCCTAATAAGATTAGATTATAGTCATTCTAATTATATTAGAAAATAATGTTTCTAATGAGATTACAATGTTTACTTATTTAATTTGTGAAAAAAAGAGTTTTTCTAAGTTAAAATAAGTAAGAAGAGATTTTTATTGAAAATTATTTTCAGTTAAATTTATTAAAGGAGTCCAGAAAATTGGAAATGGTTTTCAATTGAATTTGAAAATTGCTTTCAAATCAAATCAAATTTCTATTTAGAATAGGGGTTTAATTTATTAAGGAATCAATAGTTTATTTTTCTTTAATATTTTCAAAGAGTTGGAAATATTGTTTTAAACATGAATAAATCAATAACTAGAATTAAACAAAACTTGATGTTTTTGTGCATATAGTTTGAAAATGTTTAAATGAAGTGCATGTTAAATATATGTGTATGATATATTTATGCATTTCAAATTACATAATTATATGTGATAATTTACATATAACTAGTATATAATAAGACCATTAAAAGGCAAATCTCTCATTGCAATATTAAGTACGGACTGATAACATGATTGTTGCTTTCCATTGTAATAGGAATAAACTAGATAGCTATTTATTGTCAGATTTGTTAAGTAAACTTAAGGTCACTTTAATTTGAATATGTTTAGTTTTATAATGATGAGTACTATTTAACTAAATTTGTATGATTTAGATGAGCACACTCATGATAATATGAATTTAAAGGTAGGATTAGAAATAACATATATGATATATTTTTCCAAAGAGTTGTCATCTAATAGATTTATGGGTCATATGAGATATGATTGATAAATGTTATCTACCTAATTTTAATTTGGTTGGTTTGTTGAGCACAGTCATGACCAATTAAGTTAAAATGGGATCTTATCCCATTAGGAAATTATGTGATAATATTTTCAAATTAATGGTGAGGGCTATTAGTTTATTTAAAATAGAGAGAGTGACCAAAATGCATGATTAAAATCCTAATCTTATTGGGTTGTTATGGCCTTTACCAATTACTTGCTTACTTTACATTGATATTATTCTGAGTAACAGAATACTTTTATTAATATAGTTGATACCAAGTAGTGAATTGAATTTCTTAGACATAAAGGTAGTTTAAGAAACATTCTCAAAGATGGAAGAATTGAATGTCTATTCTGCTATCTTGCCATAATTCCTATTGAGGATTTTGGTAATTGAGTTTAAGAGCTAATCTCATAGAGATGAAAAAAATGTAGTGACTTTTGAGTTAACAAATTTCTTATAAACTTTCAAGGCAACATGTGTGATAGATGCCAACATCATGATAGGATAATGTGAATAGTTATATAACGTAGAGCTAATAGGTATAGAACCTTAAAGGAATTGTTTCATTTAGTCTAGTATACTAAAAAGTATAAATAAAGACTATAATTAAAGACATTTCCTCTAAGATGATAATTATTGTCATTAAAATAAAATGATTACATGATTTTTCTTGCCGATAATTGATATGATAGATATTACATGTATATTTCAAATTCATGCTTTGGGTATATGACTGAATTTGGATTCAACATTGTTATAATGTATAACGCACGATAAGAAATAGATTGTTGAGAAAAAGTATTTAGTCCATATTTTACAATAGTTTATATGAATTAGATTAAGAGTGAATTATGCTTAACATGAGTGGTAAAAATACAACATTAGATAACCAAGACTATTCTTTCATACCATGTTAGTTAAATCAATATAACGAGAATCATAAAGTTACGTATAAAGATTTATGTATCTCTTTGATTATGAATCGTATGAAATTTATGAAACTCATTGGATTGATTGATGGCCAAATCAACCGTTAGTGAAAGGATGATTATGGTATTAAATTGTTATAGATGATACATATGATGCATGTGATATATTAAGAATTTATAAAGTATGAATGCTTAATATTTCATTAAGAGTACTGTTGACTTTATGTGATATAATCATGTGTATTCAATGAAATATTAAGTTAAATTTTGAAAAGTTTAAAGTAGTTTAATTTAACTAAAATTAGGTATTAAGAATGCCAAATCTCTTTGATAAGATCAATGTAGCAAAGTATACTTAGATTTTCTTGGTTATCTAATAGAGAATGTGATTCTCTAACTAAATTTCATAATAATATAGATTTATGTAGGAGGAGTTTTACAACATATGATATTTTGTCATGTATTGTTTATTTCATCATAGTTATGCCTTGATATAACTCACTTTTTATAGTTCCATTCAAATTCATTAATATGATTCTATATGAGATGTGGAATGGTATGACTTTAAAAGAGGTAAAAGTTAACGATTTTGGGATGCGATGCATGATTGAAACATATATTATCTATTGAGTTTAGAACTAAGTTATTTTGACAATTATTCTTAGTTATATCAATGATCCAAAGATGTATTTTGACAATTTTTCTTAGTTATAATAATAATTAAGATAAAAGTTGTAAGGTTTAAGAAAGTACTCACTAAAGAGAATCTTGTAAAATTCTCTCACTAAGTTGTTGTTTTAGCAATAGTATAATTTCTAGATAATGATATAATATGAGATATTTAAGCGATTAGCTTAGTGCAAGGGAGAGATTATTAGTTTATGCTTTATAACTAATAAGTTAATTATAGATTTATGACATAATTTATAAAGGCATTATTTCTGTTATGCATATGTGTTTAATTGACTAATTTATGAGGAAAAGTATATAAGATAAATGTATTTTACAAATGAAAATATGATGGAGATCATAATTATGAGATTCATATTATTATTAATTATTGTCTCTAAATTGTTCATAGTCGTTGCTTTATTAAGATTTGATATTAATAAGGTAGAAAGACTAGTACATGTTGTGTTTTTCCTCATGAAGGAAGTAGTCGATCTCATAGACTAAAGTATGAAGATATTTAAACAAAAATCTGCTAGATTAAAGTATGAAGATACTCAAATAAATGTGTGAGTGCTTATTAGAAAACAAGCTCACTGAACTAACCCGATATGAGAATTCCATATGGAACATTACTTGTTTGTATATGGAAAAAACTCATAGTGACGATTGTATAAGTGGTCCTTAGACTTAATATTACTAAAGTTATCTTGTATATGAATTGTTATGTTTTGATACTACTTACAATCTATTCTAACTATAGATAGTTCATTCGGTAGTTATTGGATATAGCACAAACTATATAGAGGTAGTTAAATAATCAATATAAAATTCGTCATCCTAAAGTAATTAGAGAGAATGTTTCAATGTTCTCAATTAGTATTGATTTAAGAAACCCTTGACTAAGGTGGAATTACACTTTAAAAATGTCATTATTAAAATTAATTACTAATGGGAGATAACTAATATGATTAGATTCAAATAGAGTCAATACTAATTCCATACTGTATATCTAATCGAAACATTGTATAATGAAATGATTGAATTATACGAAAAATCATATACGAATAGGTTAAGTCAAAATCACTTTAACATTCATAATATTTGTATGGTTATGACATATTATTAGATGCCAATCTTAATTTTATGATTATTAATTGTTTAATTAGAAATTAAAGATAAATTAAAAGGAGATTTTAATTTATCTAATTCTAATTATGAATTATAATTATAATTTAAAATCATTGTCAATATATTAAAAATCTAATAGGTCACATATATAGATCAACTAAAGAGAGTAAAATTATTTAAATTGGGCTTAGTTATGAAGTTTTAGAAATTGTAGGATAAAATATATAATACTTGATTATATTAAAATTAAATAAAAATTATAATTGAAGTGATATTTTAATTGTAATTATATTTAATATTAATATTAAGAAAATCTCATGTTTTTTTATATAAAGGGAAAAAACATAAGAGAGACTAATGTTTCTTATTTTTCTCTTCTCAATTGTTAAGTTTATCCAAAAGTTAGCCTTTAGATACTGTTAGAGACTGAATATGTGTGCGGCTAAAGTGATTCTTCTAGTAAGATTTAAAAACACAAAAAAATCAAGTTTTAAAATAAGGTATGAATTTAGATTCATACTTCATTATATTTATGATTTAATATTATTATAATTTAATGTAATATTTACTTTTGAGAAGTTGGAATAAATTTTTTATTTTACTTCTGCTATAAGCATTTGATCAGGTCCTAATTTTCCAACAAAAATTACTATAGAAATATGAGAGAATTGAATCTCTTCCATAGATTCTTTAACTATTACATGTTTTTAAGTAATAGAAATATGATTAATAAATCTATTAAGATAGTGAAAGGAGGACAATCAGTTTTCTTTACTTAATAATCAATTTTCTTTACTTTTCTAAGTTCAATATGAATATCCTAAAATTAACTCTGGAACTTGTTAAGAATTGAAATGCACTTAAAACGACAGAAAAATTATCTTATTTGTATATAAAATTTTCTAATAATGAATTATGTTGACTGTAATTAATAAGATGTCATAAAATTAGTATTTCAATAAAAACAAATAATAACCTCTATTTTCAATATGAAGGGAAGATTTTCTCGAATTTCTATGATTTTAGGCAACAATCAATGCCCACTCAGATTAAGAAGTATATTCAGATTTAATAATTAAACTTCCTTTACGCAAATTAATTGAAACTACCGTCAATAGCCAGACAAGAATTGAGAGATCGGTTGGCAAATTAAAGTGCCCTAAGTAACTTCTTTGTCAGCTTTGGTTTCAAAATTGAAGATTCCAATGGTTAAATTCCAACGTGAGATAGAAATCTCAGACCAATCACGTATGCATGTTTGATTCTTTTGGACTGCGACTGCGACATTTGTGCATTCAGAGCTTAATTACATCCAATAACGTGTGGAAAATGATTTCATTAAGTGTTGGCTTGGCATATGGCATAGACCACTCATAATCAGTCAAAAGAATCATACGATGACATTAGAGTATATTCCTTCAATCACCATTTCTTAAACAGAATGCCATTTTGGTTTAGTTCAAATTTTCACTATGTTATCAATTATTCCAAAAAAGCATACTTCTTCAAATGAAAATATTTTAATTGGAGTGCAAAATAAATAAAACTGACACATTTTAAATAAAATTTATTTCGTCATTCTTTTTTTGATCCTAAAAAATAGTATTTTGTTATAAATAATCAAGATAATAAAAAATTACTCAAAATGAAATGTCGAGTCCTAGAATGAGAAACAAGGGTAGAGATAAATATGTTAGCAAGCTTTCTATCACTCCCCTTTAAAGTTTATTAAGCCGCTTTCTTTTTTTGTTTAGAAAATTTTCTTTTGGACAAAATTTTTTTATTTATTAAAATTTTTTATTTATTTCAATATAGTTTTTCAAACACCTCCTTTGTCCTTCAAGTAATCTCTTCTTACTATTTTTGCCACTTCTACGCCTTTATTGTCTCCTTCCTCTCCTTCTTTATTACTTGTTGCTCACTCTCCCTCTTCTCCTACAACTCTTTTCTCTTCCCAATCTAGATGCCTAACATTTTTTGTCTTACCTTTTTCTCACTCTCATGCGGCTCCTAGCCTCAAAGTTCCTAATTCTTCTGTTTATTCCTTCTTCTCTCTCAATTGCTTCCCTTATTTTAACCCCCTCTTATCTCAAGTTTCCCTTAGCCTACCTCCCCTTCCTCCTCCTCCTCATCACCTAAAGTTATTTTTCCTTTTACTCTATCTAAGGTTTCATGGTTTATAATCCCTCCTCATCTCTAATATTCATCCCTGTTTATGCTTATGATGGAGAAATTGTCTGTTCTCCCTTAGTCTTTAGATATGATGCCTTTAAATAGTCTTCTTCATTAGTTAGTATTAGTCATATGGTTCCTTTTGTCTATGGAAGTTGGTCTTCAAGTAGTAATTTGTAGCATCACCACAACACGTTGATTGTAGTAGCTTATGACTTTTGTTGGGTTTCTAATTTTATTTAAGAAATGTTAGATCAATTTATTTACAATCATTTAATAGAACTATCATCCAAAATAATTATCATTGGAAGGAAGTGATAAAATAGCCATATAACAATAACAACATAATATTTCTCCCTTTTTTTGGCATCATTCAAAATAGTAAGTCCAAAGTCTTAATAAGAGCATCATTACTATAGAGGAGCTAGAAACTGAGTGTTAAAAGTCTTTTCCATGTACGTCATATCCTTAGCCATAGAGGCATAAAATATCTATAATATGTAACATTCTCAATGTCTAAGTTCATAAATAGGTCTATATTATTTGGAGTCTTAAATTAAGAAGGCCTATGCCCATGATTTTGATGATAACAAAATATTGGATTACTATTAAAGTGATTTAATTGTTGATAGGTAATTTTGGAAAACAATGTTATAAAGACGAAGCTTATTTAAACTTTTAAGTTGATGCTTAAAGCTTTAGAGCTAATTCATGATGCCTTGAATGAATGGACAAAACTTGGAGATGATATTCAAGAGTTTCTGTTCATGATTTAAGGTGCATAAGTTATGATTCAAAATTTAAAAAATATTAAAAAGTCACTATTTTTTTGACCACCCCTTTCACTAACCAATGTAAGATGTAGCTTGTTTAATGAGAATGACTAAAACAAAAATCATTGTTTCTGAAAAAAATGAAGGAATAGATATTAGCAACAACTAGTAAGTTGAATATCACCAAAAGAACGATTTTTAAGAACATAATAAATAACAAAAATAAGAGATTACATTAGCATAAATTAGAATTAAGTGATTGTAGGAGCATGTTACATAATTAGGTTGAGCATTATATTGATCTCTTGAGTGGTAATTATTAACTGTTAGTTCTTATTGATTGTGAGTTTTTTGTGCACTCTTGAAAAGTTATATTTATGCTTACAAAAGTAGAGAGTTTTGTAAGCATCTTTAAGCTTGGTTTGTGGGTTTATTTTTTTTGACCATTGAAACAATATTCATTTAAGTGGTCACTCTTCACTAAGAAGGAAGATGTAATGGTTTCTTTTGACACACTGAAGAATAGGGTTTACTAGGTTCTAATTTACAATAGGAGTTTAGGTGGTAGACACAGGTAAAAAAGGACAAAACTACTAGAAATCTAATAAGACCTAAGTTATACATGTTTTTATGTTGATTTTGATCTCATAAAGGTTAGGTTTGAATCCATGTCACGTGATTTTAAGCCTAAATGCTTCAATTATTGAATTTAATAGTAATCTTATGAAATTGTGTAAAAACAAATGTTTTTGTAGGCCTTAGATGTGGATTTTAATCATGTAAGGAGTTGGATGGTTTGTGAGATAAAAAGATTGAAGAAAAGTAGCCTTATAATGCATCCCTCGATTGAGCCATTAAAATTTTTAAGAGAAAACATCAATTGAAGCAAGGATACAACAAGTTCCACAGCCAAGGTCATGGACGTGACCTTATCTATGGAATTGATCAATTCCATAGCTGTGATTTTAATTCCATGGCCAGTCTTATAGCAATTACTCTAGTTGTGGGACAATTGAGCTCTAACTCTTATTTAGGTGTGTTTTGAGTTCTTTTTTAGGGTTGCTAACGTTAAAGTGAGGGTAGCCACCATAAAAGAGCCAAAACACATTCTAAACACAATTATATTCAAAATTAATGCAATTCAAAGGGAAGAAATCAAGATCAAAGTTGAGATTCAAGAAGATTAGTGGAGATTTCAACAAGGGTTCATTGAAGATTGAAGACTTGAATCACTTGAGAATGAGTTTTCTTGTTCTTTGTTCTTCTTTAACCATTGTTGGACTTATGTTTAGAGTTATGATTTGATTGTATGGATCTAAATAGGATGTACCCTAAACCTATGTGTCTATTATTTATAATTTGAATCAATGTATGAATTTCCATATTTTATCTTATATTTATCTATGGATATAATGACTTGGTTTTGATTTCTATGTGAATGTAATTGTCAACTACAATATTTGATTTCATGTATTTAGATTAAGAGGTAGTCTCTATAAATAGACAATCTATAGATAATGAGTCTTGTATGAAGATCTAGAGATAGACTTACATAAAATTTCCAGATTAGGTATGAATTTAGTCAAAACAATAAGTTCTATAGATCAAAATAATTCTTTTAATTGGGGTTTTAATTGAGAAAAAAAATCAATCGAGAAGATAGGAATTATACAACTCAAGAGAGAGTATAGTTTATGTTGAACTAAGGGAGGTTCACATTATTTTGATAATGGCAAAATATCCAATGGACTAATATTTTTATGTTTTTGAAGTGTTGAAAGATAGGTATTAATTTGAAGTATTAAAGAAGATGTTTATGGAGTCTCAAAGAAATTTGAAAATCAAGAAGTGGATTAATCAAAACTCAAGGTTTTGAAACAGTTAATATAGAATCTATATAGGTTATGATTTGTAATCTTTATTGTAAGTCTTACTTAAGTTCCTTTTGGTGTTTTGTTGAGGCTCATTTCATGTATGATATATTCATATTTTAGAATATACATACAGGTTCCATAATCAAAGGGAATGTTTTTTGAAAAGTTTTCAACAATTCTCTTGATGAGTAAAACTGGTTTCTAAGAAGGTTCTGGATATGCATATGAGTTTATAAAGTGTATATATAATGTTAGGATTTAATCGAGTTAGAATTGCCTTAGACAAATTTTTGTATGCTTTTAGGGGTTAGATGGTGGTTACTAATTTACTCTTACATTTGATCTTTGCGTTGCTTACTTACGATTGCTGGGTTTTATTAAGGTGCCATTGTAGACCCACATTGAAGGTACTTGATAGGGGTCAAATTGATATGATTTTCATGGTTAATTTGTTGAA
>JAOXYD010020189.1:0-14656 GCA_028565735.1 Pinacopodium congolense
AATTAATTTAGAATTTCCTAGATAATTGTAATCTAATTAATCTGGTAATTAACTTAAGAAATCCAAACATTTTTCCCCATGGGTTCGACACTCAGAGTCTTAAAATTACTCCACTTTATTACTTGTTCGATAGGTGCACTTGCCTCTCATCACGTTGGTTTTCGCTTAGTCTCATTTTGGTTTTAAAAGTCAAATCGGTTTCAAGAACTCCCATTTTTAATCATTCAACCAACGAACAACAGTGTTAATGTAAAACAAGTTCGTATTTAGTTTGGCTATCAATAAAGGTTCCCTATTATATGACCCGATAGCTCTTGTATAATTATTGATAATTTAATTTAATATTTAATACTCTAGATTGTTGCTAAAAGATCATGTAAGATACAATCTTATGGAACAATTCTGAAAAAGAAAATTAAATTGGATTCAAAAGATAATTGAGAACAAAGGAAAGGACATGTTTTTTTATTGATAAATTCCATGAAAAGTATTCAACGATGGTAATCACCTCTTAATAAAGAAATGAAATATAGTCATGACATAATTGTTTACTAGTTTTCACCACACTATAAGTATACAGGTTCTAAATTTTAGTGTAACATATACAGTTCATTCGAGGATTGAATTTAGAAACCTAATAATCTGAATTGAACTTTGTTTAAGGTAAACCAAAATTATAAAAAAAATAAAAATTAAACTAATTTAATAAAACTCAATGAATGAAACCATAAAAAAGCAAAATAATGAAGTTACTTAATGATGGAAACTTAGGGGTTATTCTATCTTAGTTTACCCTCCTTTTAATGTATTGATTTGATATGTTTGATCTTTGATATCTTACAGTTTGATTACCCTTTCTCGAGCTCTAATAAGGTAATCCCAATTGAAATAATTACAAGTTTAAATGTAACCTCTCAGTTCACAAAAATACTCCTAAATATGTATTTGGATTTTAAACAATCTTAAAGAAAATTAACAAGCAACTAAGGTCTCTATTTAATTACTTATTAATCTAATATTTGTAGGACCGTTAAGCCACCAACTCTCATTGAGTAACCTAACTCATATAAATCAAAATAATATATCGATTTGAATTACTTATAAGCTCAACAATTATCACAAATATTCGTGCATTAAATCAATAAGATAAAGGTCATACAAACAATTCAAGAATAAACTCTAAAATAGATTTAGCAATCTATAACCATGTTCAGTAAACACCTATTTTGATTAAACTTTCAAAGAAAGGCAATGGAAAAGAGATAAAATGAATGAAGGTTGAAGCCACTTTGCTAGAAAATGTAGACAACCTAATCTTGATTCCTTCACCTTGATCTTCAGTTCCTTATTGTTTTTCTTCTTCAAAACTTTTTCTTTTCCTCTCTTGGATGTTCTCTAGACTTAGAATGGTGGCTCTTTGATTTATCCACATCTCCCCCACTCCAAAATAGCATCAAACTCCACTTTAACACGTCATCCTGTAAAAATTGATGATTATGTAAGTTGGTATAGTGACTAGGTCACTATATTAAATAGAAATTGTGAACCTCTCTATTACTATAGTGATCTAGATTTAGCTCCCATGCTCCTTCTTCTTCTCCTTTTTGTCTCCTAATTAAATTCCACTTCAATTTGTATTAGACACTCACACAAATAAAATAAAACTCTTGCCCAAAATCAATAAACATCACGCTAAAACACTTTAACATTAATAAATGCAATAAAATAGCATCAAATGTAACCCTATCAACATCCCCACATTTAGTCTTTTTCTTTTTCCCTATCAAAACTAAGACACAAATAAAGAAAACAAGTTAGAAAATCACACAATGAGAATGCACTAATATTAATGCCATAAATATATGAATGTAAGAATGATGAAAGTGTAACAACGGCATAAGACCTACAAAATTAGCTTGCCATAGATCATAAACCAGTTGACAAGATCTAAATCATTTATCTTGTTATACTTATATCTTGAGTGCCTTTAAATTGAAGATGCATCTTAAGCAAGATATTCATAACCTATTCTCACACCTATGGCACTTATAATCATGCATTGATGATATTACCATGTGAAAGGTAGTTTATCACCAAGCAACCATTCATGAAAATGTCATTAGACTCAAAAGAAGATCCATATATTTTATTTTTCATCTTAGCCTACTGTTTTTACCATTAAGCAAACACTTTATTGTGAATGTCCCTTGGTGCTCGACCAGTTTCATTCTTTTAAGCTTAAGTGTCATTCTAGCCTTTTGACGTGATGTTAAATATTTTGTCATGAATGTATCCTGATTACTCAACTACATCATGGCTCACAACTAACTAATAGCTCTATTCTTAATCTATTTTTCACTAAGGCTAGAAAAATAGGAATGATGTATTCAACATGTCTTTGTTTCCCTTAACTTCATTTATATCCTATATCCTTTCTTTTAAATTAGTTCATTTTTATGAAAAATCACTAGTGAAGCTTATCGATTTAAGTCCAATTTAAGGTACACATTCAATGGAAAGACATATAAGGTATGACTTTTATGAGATAAATAATTTTTCACACCTAAATACTCCTGTTTAAAGTCATGACTATTTCTTTCAATCTCCTACCACTGACACACTCAACTATATGGTAGATTTCCTAACAAAGCATATGCCAACTTAATTCAACTAAGACTAAAATCCTACAAATGCATTATCATAATTGAATGGTATGGAAAATTTAAGGCCCCTTACCCATACTTAAAGTACACGTTGTCCTTAATATGGAGAAGGGAAAGACAACATAAAATAAGGCACCTAAAATTAAAACACAAAATGAAAAATAGAAAAACAATACACAAGACTAAGGAAAGAAGACTTATGGTAGTACAGTGGAGAAGGCATGGACGATGGCACTTTGATGTCTTATTATTCAAAAACTTTTAGAAGCTTTTTAGTTTGATAATGCTACTATTGTGTTGTTTGCTTCTTATGTATTGCCACTTGTGTCATGCTCTCATCCATGGAATCCCTACATCACCCTAAAGTCTTATGATTGTCTTTTAAGGTGGTTAAAACTATCTTCCACCCTCTACCTTCTTCATCAAAATCATCTGAAGTGGTATCATCATTGCTTTGATTTTGTTAAGAAGAGAATGACCCTAATGTTTTCTTTTTCTTGATAATAGCTTATGTATAAGGATCTTAAAGTGTCATTCCATGAACAATCAAGATATTGACATCTCGAAAATGCATAGCAATAAAATACTCAACATTCAAAGGAGTTAGGACATCAAAATTATCATTATATGATTAATCAATAGTAGTTACTATATGCCCCATGTTTAAATAGTTTTAATTTTTATTAATTACTTTAGTTAAAGCATTAAAATATGCTAAGATGCGCAAAAATTATGATTAGTATCTATGCACCACATAAGAAATAGTTATTTAAGATAACACTTGATTCTTTTGGATTCATTAAAGATTGCATGGAACATAAATTTATGAAACATGAAAATCATTTAATATGATGGAGTTGGATGGATTACAAACATCAAAATAAATAAAGGTCATAAGTTTCTTCCAATATTTGTTAGACTAAAATTAGCTCCGTAGTTATAAAGCTTTGTTTTCAAAAACCCAAATATTGTTTTCATGATATCTTAATTGAGATTGTAGGGGTTTCATCTGAACCTAAACCTGAATTCATTTAATTTCTTAGGATCATAACAAATAGTTGTGAAGAATTCAAGTGTCAATTCATGAAAAACCATATAATTACAATGGATAAATTTCTCCCAACCAACTTTTTTACATAATTATTCTATCTTATATTTCAACCCAACATCTTCTAAAATCCTAAAATTCAATTATTTAGGAATAACAATAGATATAACTTGAACTTGTCAAAATTTCATACCTTCCTATTTATAAAAGCTGGGAAAAGGATCACCAAATTCATGAGCCAAATCTTGCACTCCTTGGTTGGAAACATTTTCTTCCCTTTTGTTGAATTTTCCTTACAACTTGCTTTCCCTTTGTTGGCATGGTGATATGTAATCTTCAAAACCTATAAAAGAAATAAGAGAGATAAAGTAAGATGAAAGCAAGATTGGATAAAATGAGAATATATGAGGTATGTGTGATTTTTAATGAATAGAAGTAAAAAACTTAGATATTTATGGAAGAATGATGAACAATTTGAAGAAAAGTTGAAGATTTGGGTAAAAAATGGCTAAAAATGGAGAGAAATGGGAGTGCGAGTCGACACCTAAAGAGAGAAGATTTTAAAAACAAGTTAGGCTTTTAAAAATTTTGAAGGAACCGATGCTGTAAAATTCTAAGTCACTATAGTGACTTGGTCACTATAATGACCTAGGTAGGCTTAGACAACAGGGTACATAGAAGGCTATATGCCTACTCTGTCACTATAGTATCCTGATCGTTATAGCGATAGAGAGGGTTTCTTGTTCGCTTAATTTAAGTCATTCCTAAGCTTTTGGAGAATCCCAAATCTACTCACAAACATTAATCAATTAAAAAATTGATTATCTTCAATAACTTTTAATGAAAATCATAATCAAAACCTCAATTAAACACACACACACCTTATAAATGAAACTACCTAAAACAAAACATGCTAAAGTTAAGATCATTAGTTTGACTAGTCTCAATCCTAACAAGATATCGCATCTTTGACAATTCACTTTAAATGTTTCATCTATTTTATTCTCCAATGTCAATGCTCCATCCTTGAACACTTGGATTAAAGAATAGACCACTTCAATAGGACTTGAACTTTCCTAGAAATAAGCAAAGGCAAGAGCTAAAAAACAATACCTTGTCACCATTTATGAACTCCTTCTTTTTTATGTGAGCATCATGCCAATTCTTCACTCGTTCTTTATTCAGTTTGGTCTTCTCATAAGCATCAAATTATAGCACCTTCAATTCATTAAGTTGTAATAGTCTCTTCTTACCAGTTACTTTTCCATCAAAGTTTAAAGTTTTTATATCTCAATACGCTCGATGCTTTAGATCCACGAGTAAGTGGCACGCTTTTTCATTGATAAGATGAATGAGATTGGTACCCAGCATTGTTTAAAATGCAGTTTGGTATGCCCACTGATCATCATCAAGCTTTATTGTCTAATATTTCCTTGAACCACTCACTGTTTTCTTTAGAATTTGCTTCAACTCTCTATTCAATACTTCAACTTTGCCCGCTTGTCTACGGATGGTAAGGTGCGACCATTTTAGGATAAACTCCATATCTCTTAAGCATAGCTTTAAAGAGTTTATTGTAAAAATGGGATCCTCTATCACTTATGGTTTCCCTTGGTACTACAAACGTATTGAATATTCATTTTGTGAACTTCTTCACCTCCTTGCCATCATTTGTTGGATAGTTGCCACTTCTTTCGATCGAGAGGCATAATTCACACCTACTAAGATATAATATTTATTAAGTGAGGATAAGAAATGTCCCATCAAATTGATTCCTTGTACGTTAAAATGATTCGCTTCTTAAATGATAGAGAGGGGCACCTCATCCCACTCTGAAATTTTTCCCACTCGTTGGAATTGATCAAAATTATTGGCGTATTGCTGCCTTTCCTTGAATAATCTAAGCCAAAAGAACCCATATTCTAACACATGAGATACCATCTTATTGGCTTTATAATGAACTGCATAAGATGAATTGTAACACTGCACTAGAATGTCAAGCATTTCATTTTTTGGGATGCACCTACGAATAAAACGATTAGCATATATGCTATATACAACTGGCTCATCCCAAAGATGACGAGTATACATAAATAAAAATCACTTATTTTGTTGATAAGAAATATCAGGAGGAAGGATATCATCTACAATAAGTTCATCTATTAGTAAATCATGAAATAAAAAATTGATTTACCAACATCAAGGTTTCATCGAGGAATTATTGATTTTTCCTCACTAGGTGATATCTCCCGTCCTTCTAAGTGTGATAAGTGATTCGACACCATATTCTCTACTCCCTTCTTATTGGAATCTTTATATCGAATTCTTATAGAAGCAATACCCCTCGAATAAGCCTTGACTTTGTTTCCCTCTTGACAATTATTTATCTTAGAGCTACATGATTAATATAAACAATTACCTTTGAGCCTAAGAAATATGATTGGAATTTTTCTCTTATGCAAACACCATAACTAACAATTCCTTTTTTATTGTTCTGTAGTTCAATTGCATTTCTATTAAGGTCTTGCTAGCATAGTAGATGACATGTGGTCTTTTATCTTTCTACTATCCCAAAACACCCCAATGCTTGGTCATTGGCATCACACATGATCTCAAATAGTAGGGACCAATCTAGCGAAGTTAAGATTGGTGCTGATATGAGTACCTTCTTCAACATGTCAAAAGCATTTAAACCATTAGTATCAAGGTGAAAAAGCGCATCTTTAACTAATACACTATTAAGGGATTATGCGATAAGAGAGAAATCTTTGTTGAATTAGTAAGAAAACTAGGCATGTCCTAAAAATACTCCAGCAACCTCGAAGTTGTTCGGTGTTGGAAACTTCTCAATAACATCTATTTTGGCCTTATCCACTTCTATGCTCTTACATGAAATCTACACCTCCATACACTATAAAGTGACACATCTCCCAATTTAGGACCAAATGTGATTATTCACATCATTGAAGTATGTTGTCCACGTTTTTCAAACAATGCTCAAAGGAGTATCCAAAGATTGAGAAGTCATCCACGAGCACTCCCATTATTTCTTTAATCATATTTGGTGGTGATGGCATATACGGGTTCTTCATGCCCTCTTGTTCTTCTTCTTCTTTGGTCATCTTCGTTAGGTGGTTCAGCTTCTTCTTACATAGACTCCTCTAACTCCTTGCCACTTCTTAATTTGGTTTCCTTAAATTGTTCTCTTTCATTAAATTTGGTGTTGGTAGGTAGGCTTCCCACATTAATCATTGAAAAAGAACTTGTAAGTTGACCAACCTAGACCTCTATGTTTTGAATAGAAGAGGCATGATTTTTCACTATTTAGTCAAATTTTGCCTCCATCTTCTTTTGACTCACATCTTGGCCATTAAACTTCGTCCTTAGCACACCCATTCACTTATCCATCTTATACTCTAATAACCCTAGCCTATCCTATTAAAAACCAAGTGGTCCTTGTGCTCTCGTGTTGGAACGTACATTATTAGTCCAAGAGAATTTGGGTGGTTTTTCCACCACAGATTAGAGGTGTCTAAGTATGGTTTTTCACTTGGCCCCCTTATGGTGTTCCCATGTAGTTTACCTCCTTCGTCTCATTACTAGCCATCAAGAAGCACTCTACAGTTACTTGACCACACAACTCAGACCCATGTTATACTGCTTTCATTGAATACAAAGAAGTAGCTTTTAAGCTATTAAATTACTTCGTAATTGTTGAAATCTAGGCCTATAAAGATATCAATAAATCTATGGCAATAAAACCCTTTTACTCCTTAAGAATCGGTTACCTAGTCCTTTTTATTATCCATAGGTGTTTGTTATTTACCATCTCTTCTACCATATGAAGAGCTATATATATATATCATCTTTTGCATCAAATATCCTCGATCTACTACATTTATTATTTGTCATTATGTTTACTCTATTATAAAAAGTTTGTATCATAAATTCTCTTGGTAAATTATAGCGTGGGCAACTTCTTTGTAGTTCTTTGAAGTTTTTAGCATAAATTCTCTTGGTAAATTATGGTGTGGGCAACTTCTTTGTAGTTCTTTGAACCTTTCCTATGCCTCATGCAAAAACGACATACAAAGATTCTCCTTTGATCCATAAGAAATTCATTATCTCCATGATGATTCAGGTGGTCTTTTTTTATTGCAAAGTACATTTCTAACACATGTACCAACTAATCTTATGTTGTGATGTTCTCAAGATTTAGAGATTTTAGTCAAGCCTTGGCTTAGTCCTTGAAGGTAAATAAGAACAGTCTCATCTTCATAGCATCCTCTAATAAATCATTGTATTAGAATCTATCATAAATCTCCAAGAAATTGAATAGGTGGGCATTTATGTCTTCATTAGCCAAACTATATAATTGGACATTTGTTTACAACATATTCAACAATGCAAGATTTATCTAGAAATTATTGGTTTTCACTAAGGGTCATGAAATTCCTTGTTGATTGACGTTGAAGCCATGCCTCATGAAGTTCATGAGAGTTCTTTTATGTTCTCCTGATTCCTTTTTTCTACTATTGTTTTTAAGATAGCTTCTTGGCACTTTACTCTTCAAAGTTCTCCTTTGCGCTTAAGGATATTTGAAATTTCCATGTCTTTTAGCTTGTTTAAGCTCTAAGTCACTTTTGTGTTCATGCACCTACAATCACAGAAGAAAACTATAAAAAAATGTTAAATCAAAAGAATCAAAACTAAATAAGATGCTAAATTGCAATTCCTAACAACGATGCTAAAAACTTGTTTGCTAATTTTCGCTACACTATAAGTATACAGGTGATAACTTAAAGTATACTAGATATCATTCCCACAATGATTGAATCTAAACACCTAAAAATTTTAATTTCACTTTGTTTGAGGTAAAAAAAAATGATATAAAAATAAAATTAAACTAATTTAAAGAAATTAATTGAATAAAACCATAGAAGAAAGTAAATTAATGAAGTTACTCATTGATGGAAACTTAGGCGTTATTCTATCCTTTTTATCCTCCCATTACCTTATTGATTTGATTATGTTTTAAACTAGATATTTGATAGTTGATTACCCTCTCTCAAGATTTAATCAAGTAAATCCAATTGAAAAATTTTCAAGCTAAATTGTAACATCTCGATTTACAAAATTACCCATAAATATGCAATTGGATTTGAAGTAATCATAAGGAAAATTAACAAGCAACTAAGATCTCTCTTTAATTACTTATCAGTCTAATAATTTCCAGTCCTTTAAACAATCAATTCTTGTTACACAACCTAACTCACATATTTTAAAACAATATCTCGATTAAAATTGATTATAGGCTTAACAATTATCCCAAACATCCGTGCATTAACTCAATAAGATAAAACACTTATAGACAATTCAAGAATGAACTATAAAATAGATCTACCAATCCTTAATCATGTTCAATAAAAAAACTATTCAAATTAAATATTTTAAGGAAAGCAATGGAAAAGATTAAAAAAAAGGATGAATTTTGAAGGCCATTTATTGTAAAATGTAGACAACCTTGTCAATCTTGATTCCTCCACCTTGATCTTAAGTTCCAATTTGTTTTTCTTCTTCAAAATGTATTTTTTCCTCTCTTAGATGTTCCCTAGACTCAGAATGGTGGCTCTTAGAGCTTTTCCACTCCCAAGTAGCATCAAACTCCATTTGAACACATCATCTCACAAAATATGGCAATATGTAAGTCACTATAGTGACTAGAACTTATGAACCTCTCTATTGTTATAGCGACTTGGTCACTACAACAACCTAGATTTACCTCCCCCACTCCTTCTTCTACTCCTCTTGGCCTCTTAACTAATTTCCACTTGAAGTTGTATTAGATACTTATACCAATAAGAAAAAACTGTTGCCCAAAATCAACAAACATCACACCAATGCACTTAAAAATTAACAAAAGTATTAGAATGACATCAAAATAAGTTTAAAACATGTAATTATCATCCTTAACATGTATACTAACACACTAAACCACTATATAAATAAACTTTAATGGAACCCTTTTAATAATGAAAGAAATGAAATACACCTATAATAAAATTGAATTAAATAGTCTTGTCTTTTCATGACGTTCTGAATTTTTATACAAAAGGTACAATTAAAATCTTCCAATTAGATGATATTTGTTAACATTTGAAAAAGGAGGGATCTACAAATAGGATTTAACCTAGATTAAAATTCCTTGAGTATGGAGAATATGCCACTAAATTTGTAGTCACATAACATTTAGTGAATCATATCTTGTTATGAAATCAAGGCATAAGTATATGTAGGTGCCTAAACATAATAATAAAGGACTAAAGTTTGAGTTTGCATAACTAAACAAGGGGATAGATTTTAATTTATCACTGCATTGGATTGCATGCATCTTTATTGGCATCTATCATGTTCTTGCCTTTCATAGATGATTTCTTTTGCAGAAGAATGGGTAGGGGTGATTATAACAACGATATGTAAATGTTTGTAGAAGGGCAAGTGCAGCAAATTTATAGATGTCGTTATCTAAGTTATAGAGAAATGTTCCATTGGTTTTTATTAAGATCAAATCAACCAAATTAATTACCAAATTCAACACCTGAAGCTGCTTTTCTCAAAACAAAGTTAAAACCAACTAATTGACAATTCTACCAATCACAGTAATAGAGTAAGTAGTTTAAACTCGAATTATCATCCCATGTAGATCACTTTTAATCAAGAGTAAGGAAAATGGCTCACAATTATCTAAAGACACCAATTTGAGGGATTAATTTAACCAAATTTACCAAACTAAACTAAACTAAAGGGCTTTTGATTTTGCAAAGAGGACTAACTTTGAAATTTAAGTTTGCTTAATGGATTAAATGGTCAAGGAAATAGTTTTCAATGATCTAAATGGATTAATTAAGGATCAAGGGGCTTGTCTTATGGAAATTGCACCAATTCAAGACAAGGTTATGATCAAATCAGCGTCTTTTCTCTTACTTTTGAAGTTTAAGGTTTGGTCCACTCTTAAATAAAAAAAAAGGTTTAAAGTGTAAGACGCTTAATCTAAAATATTATATTTTCATATTACCACCCTCGAGATTAACTAATGATTGATCATGAATTGACTAAAATCAAGTTACTTATTGATTTTCCAATGGTTTAAGAGACTAGTCCTCTTCTTTCACCATTTATCTTCTTAATCTTAAACAATCTATTCACGATAAGCTTTAATATTTCAAATAAGTCAAAGACAACCCTTAATCACACCTAGGCATATATTTAAATTATAACATCACCATTCCTACACCTTAAACATGTACAAGCACTCATTTGAATAAAAAAAGTAGAGATATCATGCATATAACTCATGTTCTTAAATGTATAACCTCAAGAGTGGATTTCAATACAAAAGATAGGTTTATAATTCACTAAATAGAGCTACAACCATCTCTATACATCTAATACACGTGTTGAGCATCTAAAATCCACAAAACAACTTTAATATGCAAAGAAAATCAGAAAATATGTGAAACAGTAGTTAAAAACCTTAAACTTTAAGAGAATATGAAATTTGATTTGAAAAACATGTTTCTCTCTATCAATTCTTGTTGTTTCTGGCTTCCAAACCTTCATATATATGGCAGTTATAAGTGGCATGCAACTTGTGTGAGTTACAACCAATGAAATTGAAGATCCAGTTGGAAATCCATCAATTTGTAACTAAATAGCCCTTAAAAGGAGCATTGTGGCAGGCTATGAAGGCATCGTTTTGGTCCAATTCTCAGAATTTTTTCCTCATAATCTTGAATTTTTTGAAGTATCAACTTCCATCTACAATGTTAAGCATTTATAAACATAATTAAATAAGTTAACAACAAATTTGGCCTAATTTGACATGAATAGGCTATGAAAGTGCTAAGAATTCTTAAGCTATCAAGAAAATCACACATATATGTAAGTGACTTCAGGTGAAAATAATGTGGAGATGTCAAAAATGCAGTGGTTATACCATGGTTAGATAGATCCTTAATTGTCGTAATATATAATCCAAAATAGTTGTTATTGGTTAAAAAGAAATTCCTTAAGAATGAAGTGGATTTTAATAATATATTGATTTTAGGATTTAAACAAGTGTTTGTAACCTTTGAATCTAGGGCGGTGGTTGAGATGTTCATAGAGCAGAAGCAACTACTTTTGTTTGATATGTCAAAAAAAAGTTTTATAGTGGTCTCCTTTACACTATACTAAGGAACAATTTATGTGGATTCATTTCTTTTGTGTCCCAAATAATTTATTGAATTAGCAATTCTTTAAAGCCCTAATAAATCATTTTAAAACATTATTTATGACTATTCATTTATATACAATGGTCTACGCGAGATCAGATTTTTATTTTGTCCTTGTTTTAGCATCAACATCTTTGTTCAATTAATTTGGTGGTAAATAAAGAGAGGATGTTTGTTTATATGAGAGAAAATTCAATAAAGGTGTAGTTTATAGAGTTTAATGAAGATCTTCATTTATCGAGTCTGAAAGAGTTATGGTCCAAATGGCCTTTCCAAATGGGTGTACAACATTCTTGTCAAGAAATAAAGCAGGAAGGATTTATGTAAATGGAAAAAGAGGTTGTAGAACAAGAAGATACAATGGTAGTGTAAATGGAGAATCAAAGTTTTTCATTTCAAAAAAATTTGATCCTAGCTCAACCAATTAGGAATACTTGTGTAGAGGTGGGAGTGAATGTTAGGGTTAAATTGATATAGTTTTAATGGTTAATTTATTGAATTATACCCTTAATTCAGTGCTTAAGTGTTAAATTAATTCTTATTATGCTTAATTTGCAGAATGGAGCTTAATGATGAAGATTGGACCAAAAACATAAAGGAAATCCCATGGTTCTGACCATAAACGGTCCCCTGGTAGGGTGTCGTTAGTTGAAGATCAGGGGGTTATTAGTTGCTACATAACAAGAGCACTAACGACACCCTCTCATGGTGCCGTTACTTAGAGGCAAGGTATCGTTAGTTGCCAGGGTCAACAATTTTAGCTCTAAATCTTGAAAATTTCAACTTTGGCGTGTCCCTAATTAATTCTTATATCTTCTAGCACATGTGGGAGGTCTAGGGTGTCTACATACAACCAAGAAAACACGCATGTAATTGAGGGACTTCAGATCAAACTTAGATAAAGAATCTCTTGCTTCTCTCTTACATTTTTCTTTGATATTTTAAACTTCAAGCACTTGTAATTCGAGTTTTAGAGTGTATTTTGAGTTGTTGTTTATTAGATACTGAAGCTAAGACATGTATCTGAGTTTCTAAATCATCATAGGGGTTTTCTAACTCAGATAATTACTTATATTCTCTTATTTTTTGGATTAATCAAAGTTCATATTCTTATGTATATATCCTTGAATGTTACTTGATTTTCTTCCTAGATCTTATTGATTTAGAAGCTTTGTTGATTTCTAGAATAAGTTAAGAAGTTCAAGACTTGTCCAAAAGCTTTCTAAACATGTTTTGTAACTTCTAAACTACTTTATTCAGCTCATAATTGTAGATCTATTAAAGTAAGTGGCTTAAGATGCATATCTTGTATGTTTTGATTCAAATGTGTAGCTAATCATTTCTGTTGCTATGTATTAATGTTTTGATGATTTGAAAGAGTTTCAATGTATGTTTAATTGTTTGTATTTTGTTTATTGAAGGTGTGAAAGAACCAATTTTAACCTGACCACTTAAGATTAGTGTTTAAGATAGTTTAAGCATGAGAAATCATCTTAAATATTTTGAAAAATCAATAAGCAACACGAATTAACCCTTGCATGACCAAACTTAGATTTTTTTTTGTAAAATTTAGAGTTCTGGGATTAATTTTTCAGAACTAACCTTTTTAAAATTAAAGCCCATTTACTTGATTTTAAAGCATAACCAAACTTTAGACAAGATTAAATGGATGAAATGCAAAGTCTTAACCAAAGCTTTGTTTTGATTTTATAAAGGACTTTAATCAGACTTTAAATTTGTTTTAAAACTCAATTAAATAATCAATCACCTAATCCATAGCTAATTTACGCATTTCGTAATTTTCAACATTTTTTAGAAGCAATTAAAAATTATTTTTAAAATGTTTAAGCCAAAGTAGCCTAGTTAAGTCATTTTCTAATTTTTAATCAAATTCTGTAGATTTTTCCTAAATAATTGTGATCCGATCAACTTAGTAGTTAAGTAACATTTTTTCCCGTGGGTTCGACACTCGGAGTCTAAAAAATTATTCCACTTTATTATTTTTGCAATATGTGCACTTTCCTTAATATCGTTGGTTTTCAAAGTAAATTATTTCAAAATCACCCGCAATTTTAAAGTCACCTAACCCACGCAACAAGTTTTTGGCACCGTTGCCGGGATAAATTGAACTTAATATTAGGAAAGTTGATGTCAATTACTTTAGAACTTGTAAAATTTTGTTTTATAATTTTTCTGAATTTTTTTGTAATTATTTTCTTGATTTTTGCTTTGTGTGCCTTATTTGCTTTTTGTTTAGTTTGATTATTTTCTTTTATTTAGTCTTTTATTCGAACTTGGATGCATACTCGAGGACGCGATCCCGAGCCAGTAGACTTCGATCCAGAACTCTAACGCCCATTAAAGAAGAAGAAAAAAGAAGCTCGTGCAACACCATCTGATCCATTAGACATAGGAACATCGAGTGACGCTGAATTTCAATCTATATAAATGAATCCTGAAGAACATGTAGTTGTAGGATCTCATGTAGAAAATAGGGAACCAACTATGATATACTTAGGTTTAAGGAACGGAGGTAGACTTGTGACTAGCATTGTGCAGCCCATAGTCAATACTAATAACTTTGAAATCCTGCATTGTAACGCCCTAATACCCCCTGGAAGGAATACCAAGGCGCTACTCACTCAATTCTCGCACTCACACGATCTTTATCA
>JAOXYD010020199.1:0-41789 GCA_028565735.1 Pinacopodium congolense
TAATAATGACTCTAGGATATAGGTAGTTAATCCCTCTATGATGCATGTGTATTTATCATTTAAGCTTGATTGAACATATTTTTTAGATTTTCTGAAATCATAATTCCCTAAGTTTAATTACATTCTCTCTCTCAAGTTATGTAATTCTATTTAATTTGATAAGTTAAGCATAAGTTCTTTTTATCTCAACAAATCAATTGAATGCATCAATATGTATTATAGAACTTATAGTCTTGATTTAGCTCATACCTAATCCAGATATCTTGGGTAAACCTATTTCTAGATCTCCATACAAGATACATTATTTATGGATTGATCTAACTATACATTCAATTTCTCAATCTAAACATATATAATCATACCTTTGGAATTAAAGTTTATATTTGCATAACAATCAAGAAATATCGTCATTAACTCCATAAATAAATATAATGAAATCTATAAATTCAAATTTAAATCAAGTAAATAATGAAAAAATGTATCCTAGTTCATAATAAACTAAATCTTATAAGATAATTGATTCCATACAATCTTAAAAATTAAAAAAAATCATAAAAAGAAGGGAAATAGAAAACCTCATCTTTTTAAATCTTGATTTCTTTAACCCTTTAATTATGTTTATTTTGGAATCCAAAATTGGCCTAGATTTGATGTATTTTTTTATGTAATTTCTCCTTCAATCTTGTGCAAAAACGTGTTGAGATGGCTAAGCAATTGTGTTTCCACTGTTAGCTCTGCTTGAAAGCTTCTAGAGGAAAAAGAATGTCTAAGAAAAGATGGAGAATTAGGTTAAAAATGTGTGGGGCATGATCACGACACGGTTGTGTCCCAAGCCGTGGCTTTCATAGCTTCAACTCCTTTTTCTCTTCTAGTGATGCACTCTCTACGACTTGTCCTATGACCCTTAATATTTGATATGAGACTTCATAACCTGATGCTCTAACTCCTTAAATAAATCTTGCATATCTTCTAACTCTAAAAATGCATTAAAACATTCACTGAAATCCTAAAAAATATAAACAACCATTGAAAAGCTCATAAACAACATCTTATATGCAAATTGAATAAATATACACCCAACTTACGTAAATTTGTGCCTCAAACCTAAGATAGTCCTCTTAAAAACATGCATAATTTAGATGCTTTCAAATACCACTACACTTAAGTTGTTGCTTGTCCTCAAGAAATGACTTAAACAACCATTCAAACTAAAGTCAATCAAAAGTTGCAAGTTAATTGAATAAAAACAAATATCAATTAATGCCTTTGATTTAAATCACACATCATAATCCTTTCATGAAAAAACCTTTGTTATCATCCATAATCACACTATTAGTAAAGAGGTGACCTTTAATGCATAATATCAAGTATCCAAATAGTTTCATATAGATCATCATACAAGATTGGTCAAAGATGCTTCAAAGCATACAAAACATAATTAAACTTAAAAATTAGAGCAATTATTTAGGATTTAACCTCATCTTTTGACACGAGGTAAAATGCCTATGTATCAATTTCCCCTAATTACTCAACTTTGTTAGTTCTTTTTACTTGGTTGCAATGTCATTTATGATGCGAATCTGAATGTTTTGTGAAGAACACTCCTAGTTAGTCAACTAAGTCACAATCACAAATGGCTATTAACTTCCCTCATAAAATTATTATTTTTTCATTGTGAAGCAAGTTGAGTGAAAATTTTGCTCACTTTATTCAATTACACATACTTTTTTTCTTTTTATTAAATTAAAACCTATTTCTAATTTACATGACTATTTGCTTGCAATGTCATTAGAAGCTTAACATCATACATTAAGATAATCCAAAATACATGCAATTAACTCAAAATAAAAGAGAAAAAATAAAAAATTTTGGGGTTAGAAATCATTCAAGAGTTAATCAATGCTTAATTAAATAAAAAACAATGGTTGAAAAATACTATAATTTGCAAACAACTAGTGATCAAAGATAGACTATCTAAGTCATCACGTACAATAAATCATGTGTGTGAATAAATGATAGGGCATGCTTATCTTCTCTCCCCCCCACACCAAAAAAAAAAAAAAAACTTAAGCTAAATTTTCCTTAATTTAAGGATGAAAGAAAATAAAGCACATGCAGTATTCAAAAGGAAAGAGAACCTTACTCCCCTTAATATTGAAACTGAATTTATAGACATGAATTAAGAGGCATGTAATGAAAGAAAATAAAGCACAGACATTATTCAAAAGGAAAGAGAACCTTACTCCCTTGAATATTGAAACCAAATTGATAGACATGAATTAATAGGCATGTATTCCATCCCATGTAATTAAGAATTTGGAGAAAACTATAATCAAAGCTTACCTATGCATTCCCTAAAGAACAATTTTAAGGTGCAAGCTTTTCTAAAATATTATATCAAGAAGGATAATTAACAAAAACATAAAATCACAAAAAATAAAACCAAAATGATACAAATACAAATGCCTAAAATATTATACCATGAGGAAATAAAAGAAAACGAAAATAAAAATGCAAGATAAAAACAAAATTAAACTTAGTCGTCTAGTGATCCACGACTTTCATCATTAATCATTAATTGGCAATACTGGTGGTGGATGATGAAATTGTATGTACTACTGTCACCATACCTACTATTGCTCCTACCTCTCTTACTACCTTTGTTACTCTTCCTCCCACCTTATTTATTGCATTTATTGAAATTATGTCAATTTTTCATCATTTAAAGTGTGATATAATCTCACCTCGATGCTTAGTTTAGCCATCTGTGCTTGTAGATGATTAAACTAGGCAAACATCTAAAGGTTGATATTTGTGGAATGTCTAGCCTTATCTTTACTATCCTCCTCTTCATCATTTGCTTCTAACTGTTCACTTGTATCTGGCCTATCTGATGGATGTTGAGGTCTTTTAATTTTTAAACCCCTTATATCCTTTGTCACTGACCCATTCTAATCCCTATCATATAGTCTAATGGCTCCATATCGATGCTCCTACCTAAATCTAGGGAACTCAAAGGAAGCCCCAAGTTTATAGCTAACCTTGTTATATAAGAGGAGCCTCTTAATGATCCTCCAATCTTCTTGCTTTGCTAGTTGAAGAGAAGGACCAATGCATGCTTTATGCTAAATTATACTTTATGAACCATACACTACTTATGATTGAAGTCATTTAAAGCCCTTATACTCTCATGGGAACCTCTAATGGTGTATGTAATCCAACGATGAAAAATTATGAGTGCCAGAGCCTTAGTTTTAGTGCTAGTTATGCTTCCTTTAAAATTCCCACTTACAAATTTGCTCTAAAAGTTCGAGGAATTTTTTGAAGTTTGAAAGTCTATGCAAGCATTTTTAGTCATAGGTAAGTCTTTTTGTCTGTTTATAGGAATTCTCAGGGTTATACTAAAGTCTTAGTATGACATGGAAAATGGTTTTCCTCCTAACTAAATGGCACGGCATCATTATTCTTTGTTTTTACCAAATGTTTTTTGAACTAAAATGTGGTGAGGAAGTCGCATAATAGGTTAATAACTTAGTTCCCTGAACTTTATAAAGGACTCCGAACCTCTTACCTTTAAATAATATCTAACTATTTCCGTCAAATCTAATTGGTCCAAATCCCCAAACACTAGATATCTATTAGGCTTGATGGGTCTCTTTAGGAATGCATTAAATTTTATTGTAGTCTCAGAGTTGAAGAATTAAAAAGAAATTGTCTCAGTCTCTGAACTCCTAAAAGATAAGGCTATGTCTCTATAAGTTCTTTTTACTATTTACGTCCTAGGCATGATTCCTACAAAGTTACTAAAACAATTATAAGGACTTAAATTCATGTGTGGCTCCACAAATCAGAAACCATATAACCATAGCAACACATCACAATGATTTTTAATGGTCAATAAGGTTCCATACACTAGATCATTCAATGTGCATTAACATTTTCACAAATATATAGTTTATGAATTTTAAAAAATCATCAAACATCAAACTCGCATCATAAGAATGACATCATAAAATTATTGAGTAGGTGTAAAAGGTTAAGATTCTTATGAACAAATAAGATGCATAAGTTTCTTCAGGCATCAAAGAACATATCAATCCTTCATACAAGGCCATATGTCATTCTTAACTCATTAAAACACAAAGTGCCTTCAATTCAACTCCTTGGACGTTCCAAACTCAATAATTTGTTCAAATTTCACTCAAAAGTGCACCTATAGGGTGCTAATAATTAGCAAGTGGTTTCATAACTCTAGTAATCATAAAAAAAAACAAAGAAGCAAACAAATATGTCAAAACTATAAATTAATAGATACATGATGTGTACTTCTTGTAATTAACACATACCCACTTAGAATATCACTCAAACCAACATATAAACGAATAGGTAATGTTAAAGAAGATGTTTTCTTTTCCACATAATAGGAAACTTCAAAGCTTCCATTAACCTCAAGAGTGATCGAAAGTATACCTAACATGCCAAAAATTGCCCTATTCACAAATGAACCTTAAAACTAAAAGAAAACATCAATCTTCATGAGTTAGATAAAAAGATAAAGCCCACAACTTGTTAGTTTGATTATTGTTAATGGCAAAATTATATGTGATTTAAAGCATAAATTGTATCACTTTTACCTATTAAAAGGCTCATGTTATTTATTAACTCTTTTTATTATATGGGATTTATAGCACAATTTGTATCACTTTTACCTATTAAAAGCATATTTATGTTACTCATGAGCTCTTGTTATTAAGTTTTATGTTTATGATTATTTTAAATCTTATAGATTGAAATTAGAGGAAAAAAAGGAGTAAGAATGGTGTTGAACAATAGGTTAGCTATGGTTTTGTAAGAGTATAATGGCATCGTCTTGTTAACCGCCGTTAAAGCATGATCCTAGGAGATAAAAAATGCCTTAAAATGATGCCTTTGAGTAGTAGAACAGACTGCTATTGAAGTCACTATTTCATGTTGTTTTTTGATATTTTTGAAGGGATAAGTTGACAAAACACCTATGGATATTCTCCAAACCCTAGAAGCCACAAAAGACATATAAAAAGGAGTAAAAAACACAAAACAAAGTAGATTTTGGAAGGTTAAAGAAGGAGAGTTAATTTTTTCTCATTCGTAGGTTAAGTTTTAGTATAGGTTTCTTTTCTTTTATTCTTTCTTTATATTATGTTAGCAAATTTGGGTTCTCAAGAGCATTCAAGGTAGACTAAAGAGTAGGATTATAATGAAAAGGATCAATTTCTGTTGTATTTCCTCATCTTTCTTTCTTATTTTATAATAACTCTTTGTTTTTCATTAATGAATATGTGTTTTGCTATTATCTTCTTGTTTCCAATGTTGAATGTTTGTGCTTAAGTTACTGCAATTAGGGTTAAGGTTAAATAGGTTATGCATGTTTGGAAGATTTTTATCTAATTAACATGCTTAGTTTAATCGTATTTTGATTAGCCATCTTAGTTGGATTATTAGATGATTGAGAGCTCCATGGCCATTATCATTTAATCATTGGACGATTAATTAGATATCATGATTGAAATTAGATGTGGACTAAGCTCTAATGTATTTTGTGAGGGTTCTTAGATCTAACAAAATTTTGATTTAAGTGTCTTGAATTTATTGCCTTTTATTCTTAATTTGTTTCTAAACCAAATAGACAAATTCAGTTTAGAAGAAAAAAGGTATATCTATGACCATCAGTTATATCCTGTCTTTATGATGAATACCCCAAATCTATCTAACAATTTGTTCCTTTGTTTGGTTGGCCATTGAATTCAAAAACCTTAGTTAGCATTTCATTTGTTAGATTCTTAATTCATTATCTCATATTTAAACTAAACTTTATTTCTTTTATTTTAGTTAGTTCCTTTTTATTTTCATCAATTAACCAATTTAGAGTTATCTAGATTAAATTAGTATTACACTTAGATTCTTAGTGATACGATACTCGGTTCTTCACCAATTTATATTACTTGTTGATAAGGTGTGCTTGCCTTCGGCTTAAGGTTGATAAATATATGAAAAGGGGGAGGAAAGTTCAGGTTGGTGTTGTTTTAGCCAACACACCTAACCTAAAAACAAGTTGGAACACTAGCATGGCTTGACCTATATCTTCTTTTAGCTAGAACACACGACCTATGACACTGATAAGGATGTGTTTTATGATGTTTTGATACGTGATTTCATATGGTTTAATCCCTATTTTAAAGATAAAATGCTTAAATTATGTAAAATGATAGGTTTGACCTTCTAGCATAAGTTTTGTATCAAAGCATCAAGATTTTGAGAGAATTGGAGAAAAAAATTGGAAGGAAATCTACTATCTAGAAAATCAAAAAAGGTTGAAGGCATTCATCATTGAAGATGCAGCAGAACATTATTGAAGTTTGAAGATTGTGACATCAACGACAATTTAGAGGAGACTGCCATTAAAGTCACTGAACCACTGTTAAAGTGGCTAACTATTAAAAATAAAAAGAGCAAATTAGTAATTTCCCCATCCTTGGCCTTGCCCTAATTGGAAAGGGTATTTAAAGGCTCTTAAAACTTAGAAGAAGCAAAACCAAACAACCATTAACATCTTTAAGAGCTTTCATCTTGTTTTCTTGATTTTTCTTAATATTTAGGGTTCTAAGTTCTATTTTTGCTATTCTAATTCTTTCCATTCCTTTATTTTAATTATTTTAGGTTTTATTAAGTTTTTTTGTTGCTATTGATTCATTACTTGTACTTTCATATTTCCATGTTTCTATATAGCTAGATTGAATATGATTTTGGGTGTTGAATCTCTTGGATAATGTATGGATTTTTTGTTATGTATCAATGGATAGATTTATTGTGTTTTTTTTCCTTGATTTCATTTGATTAAGTATGGTTTATATTTATTTAATTTCTATTTTGATTAATTTAAGCATATGTGGTTAATTTCCTAAGGGTTTGAAGGTATTAAAGGAATGAAGGGTGATTATTTTTGGGAATGCAGTTAGGCTATGTGTGTTTATACTTAGGTTAAATAGGAACCTTGGTTTAATGTCAAGGGTTAGGAGATATTACTAGGCTTGATCACCCTTTTTGTTAATCCCTAATTTGAGCACTAGGATTGAGCTTTGATATGTAATAGTCATTAGTAATTTCCATAAGTAGTGATAGATCAATTGGTTTTGTAGGTAAACTTAACCAATTAGTCTAAGGTTCCAATCCTTTATGTTAAACCTTCTGAACTTATATGTTGGTGTCTTAAGTTAGCCGTTCCTTATTACGTAATGATTCTTCGCTATGAAATTTAGAGAGCTTATTCTAAGTTATAGCGGAGTTAGGGGTATATCTAGAGATTGTTAGATTTACTTACTCTTGAGAGAGTTAGGAATGGAGAGGTTGTTTAGATCTATAGGCTAACATCCTAGCTAAAACACCCTTTTTTTAGATTTGAGGATCGAAGATTGTCCTAGAATCTTGAGGATATCTTTTACAAATTTCTTTGATATTATTATTAGTTTTATTATATTTTGCATTGCATTTATCTCTTTGATTACATTAGTTACATTTCAGCCTATTATGCTTTCATTGCATTAGGGGTTTTTTTAAAATTTTCCATACAACATTTGAAAGAGCAGTTGCATCTCAACTTCTTATTGTTCAACGCTAACCCACCCTCCTACATAATAAGGTGATGTTAGGTTTATTATTTGGTAGTTTGTGATGAGCTATCAGACACAATATGTAACCTAAACATATTTCTTCTAAATTATTGCCTTTCTACATCCAAGTTACGTTCTCAAGCCTTCCTAATTCGGTCTAAACCAAAATTAATTAGATCACTTTAACACCTAAGTATGATGTGAAACTCAAAGAAAAATAAATCAAACACATTCGTAAATGAAATTAAATCCACTAAGAAAAATTGCAACTACGTTTAACACACTCTAACAATTAAAGTAAGAAAAACTAATAAAAGCAATGAAATAAACATTGAGTTGCCTCCTAAAAAATGCTTGTTTAATCTCATAAGCTTGAAAATCTCTTTTTGCTTATGTATTATCGAGTTTCTTCTTCTAATCATTGTTGTTCTTGTTGGTCTTTCCTTTGGATCTCTTACAGTTCACTCGTCTAGCTCTTTAATAGAGAGGGATGGACTCACCTCTACTTTGTAGTGCTTAAGGCTCAATAACATCAATAAATCAAAATTTAAAGGCTTATGTTTTGGAATCCCCTATAAAACACTCAAAGTTATATTAATAACATTACGAAAAGATGGGGAATGATGCTTCTTATTCAGAGATTTAGAATTAAAAAAGGTAGCAATTTGTCTTTAATCTTAAGGGTCAGTTTCTTTTCCAAAATATTAATTAAAGCCTTATAAGTGGCTTGAAAAGGCTGATCCAAAATTAAAGGAATCTCATCCTCATTCTCTACATCTAGGACCACAAATTTCATAGATAATATGAACTTATCAAATTTCACAAAAACGTCCTCTACTAGGCCCCTAGGTTACTTAATTGATATATCTACCAATTATATGCTCATCCTAGTAGGCTTTGTAATCTCTAGACCTAATTCAAGAAATAATTTATTTGACATAAGATTTATACCAACCCCTAGGTTAGCTACTGCATCATATAAATTTAAATAACCAATAATGTAAGGGATTGATAAATCCCTGGGTCCTTTAGTTTATGTGGTAGTTTGTCAAAAACAATAGACATACACTCCTTGCTCACCATCATCCTAGAAAGGTCATTTGTTTTCTTGTTTGAGAGTACATCATGCATAGACCTTGCATTCTTTGTTTCTTGTATAAGTAATTTAACCAATGGAGTCTTAGCATTTAATTTCTTAATAACTTCAAAGTTCGTACCTATATTCTCCTTAAGTTGTTTGATGCTTGCTTTGTCAAGAACTAAAAGTGACAACTCTTACCTCTCTTCTACTAGACTCCTTGCTTTTTCTCTTCTTTAGCTTCTTTCTCTTCTTCATGTATTCCTACACCTTCTTCCCTATACACCACCTACAAAATTTCCTATTCACAAGCTACTTCCTTTTTATAACCTAAGAACACCACATGCACTTACTCCCATTGGGTTTTTCTCATTATTACCAGGTAAAGTACCTTATGATCTCTCTAAAACCCTCCTAGCAAGTTGCCTGACTTGGTTTTCTAAGTTCTTGATTGAGGCTTCTATGTTTTGGAATTTGGCAGCTGTATTAGTGATATATTTAGTAAGCAATTCCTCTAAACTAGGTTTTTTGTATTGCCATTACTATCATTGAAAGTTAGGTAAGTGGCTTTTTCCTTACTAGCCTTGATTGCTCCATGAAAATTCATGGTAATTTCACCATCCAAAATTATATATATTTCTATATGGACTGTTCTAGTGATTCCCTACATAGTTTAGTTGCTCCATCTAACCTTTAACTCTTGATGTCTGGCACTCCTAATTAAATGATTGATATGGGTGTTTTTAAATGAATTTTAATGTGTTATTTAATGTGATTTCACCCTATTTTGATGCCAAAATACTTAAATTATGCTCATTATAAACTGAAATACAAATTTTGAACTAAAGAGACACATTTTAATTGAAATGGTTAAGTTTAGAGAAGAATTGGAGCAAAAACTCGAAGGAGGATCAATTTCTACATCATCAATGGTGGATGTAGTATGAAAGAATGATTTCATTGATGGTCTCTGGAACCACCATTGATCTCAACAATTAAACCTATAATGGTGGTTAAAGAACGACACTGTTGATCTTTATTTTAACTACTGTTAATGACACAAAAATATTTTTTCTTCGTTAAACTTAAGGGTAATCAAGTTTTTTGCTAAATAAATGTAAAATACCTAATTCAGGACTATATAAGGATTGGAGAAGATCTTTTTCATCAGTTTTGAGCTCCCATTTGGGTAATCTTGTAGAGCTGTCGTGGTTGGGTAAGTTAGAGTCGATCTCACAAGAAGCTAAGGGGAGTTCTAATTATTTCTAATGCTGCATAAAAATAAAATAAGAAGAAAAGAAAAACCTTTGAATTTTTGCAAACTTAAAAGCAAATTTAAAAGGCAACAAACATTAAAAAAAAAAAGAACATAAATAAAAAGAAATAGTTAACAATCAAAGAAGGTAGGGTAGAAGATATATTCAAGAATTAGGGCTTATTCTGATCATAGAAATATATAGATTGCATTGGGCCTAAGATGCTAGCCTATGGATCCAAAAAAGTTCTTTAATCCCAAGTTCCTCCAATTTTAGACAAATCCTATATGATAGAATATTTTTTACTTAATCACGTGACAACCTAATACAAGTTCTTTAAATTTAGTGGCGCATCATCATAAGATATTAGGGAATGACTAGCACAAGACATAATCTCAAAAGCTTGGATTGTGTAACCTAGGGAATTGAAATCCTAGGTTAGGTTGATTAAGTTTACCAAAAACTCAATTATTCTATCGTCACTTATGGATTTTACTAACGACAATTATAGCTCAAAAGCTAAATCTTAGCAATTGAACTAGAAATTAAACCTAGGATGACCAATCTTATGAATAAATGCCTAATTCATGGAATTAAACTATAATTCCAATTGAATCTCAATCAAAAGCGCAATGCCCAATGCAAATTAAGTCATTTCTCACAACTATAAGGCTATGAACCCATCAATATTTTCTTACTTAAGGTAAATCCTAAGCTAACATATTAAAAACAATAATAACAAAAATTAAACAAGCAATGAACATAATGAAATAACAAGGGAAAAGGCTATAAATTAAGGAAATAAGCATTATATTAGCAAAATATCAAGGTTAATATAAAGAAAAGGCATAAAATCATAATAGAAACAGAAATACAATAAGAAAAATGAAAATAATAATAAAAGGAAAGAATAAAAAAAACTAAGAACAAGATATTTAAATGCTAAACAACTCCTAAAATAATGAACTAAAGAGATTAAAGAAAAAATAGTGATAAAATCTAACAAAAATCCTAGGAATAAGAAGAAAAACTAAGAAACGAAGAAGAAAAACTAAAAAAAATGATAGAGGCTACTCAAAAGAAGAAGAAGAAGAAGAACTACCACCTCTGCTCTCTTCATTTCTTTTTATACAGCCCTATTAGGTTAAAGCATTAAAAGATGCTTTGGTCTTGATTTTTTTTTTCTCATTGGTAGCATATTCAGTTAACCGATTAGTGCTTCTAGTCGATTGAATATCAATCATTTAGTTGACTTACTAGGATTGAATAGATCATTCAGTCGACTGACATTCTAGTCTCCAACACTTCATCTCTAGAATTCTATAGAATTCTCTACAGAATCACACCCGTACTCCATTTTTTCTCTTACTGCTTCCAAAATTTGGCACTTTGATCTAGAGCTTGTGTCAACTCCTCTAACCTGCCATTCAACATAATATGACACAATTTGAGCACTTTTAAACAAAAAAATAGGAATGAATTCACTTTGAAATATACATGAAAACTTAATATAATTCAACCATTGTTTGTTTTCAAGAAAATTAAACAAAGCCATTACACTCTATCAATTTTCTTTCAAAGAGACCAAGTGAATGCCATTGTTCAAACTTTGGAAAACTTAAGCATTAAGCTACTACACATTTATCATGATTGATTTTCATCAATACATATAAAAAAATAAAATGAAGATGCCATTGATCAAAGGTAAGCATAAATCCAAGATGGATTTTCCTCACAATGTTCACTCAATTAATTCAAATGTTTAAGGATTGTTGTTTCGCTCAAGACTCCATCTGGGAGACCATATTACCAAAGGTTTGTAAATTCACCAATTCTCTTCTACATAGATTATATGCTATCATGGATCAAAAGGGCTTGTATGAATACAAGTGACTACTCATCACTAACTATTGTTTCCATATTTGATTCCTTTTTTTCTTTTTCTTTATTTTGGCCATATTTGGTTCTTTTTTCCTTTTTCTCTCTTTTTCATTTTTTATATAACATTAAAAAAAAGAAACAATATATATATATATATATATATAACATGATTAGAGGTACCTTTCAAATCATCTCAGAGTAAAATGTAAATCAAAAGTCCCATACTTGCTTACTTAGCACTTCATTAGACTTGTGATTAGGTAACGCCAAAAGGGGTTTCGGGCTTCATCATATGGTGTTTAATTTGAGTAACAAAAGGGTTAAAGGCTCAAAAATAGTGTCAAGGGATAATAAATTGGTTGGGTCATGTAAGTTAAAGTGTTAAAAACAAAGAAAGCCTTAATCCTTTCCATATAACATGCATCTAATAGTGTCAAATCAGTTCAGAGTAAGTTTTGAAGGTAATGTCCTTAGGGGAGCATCATACAAAAGAAAGAAAATGAAATGAATATGGAATGTAATCATATAAGCTCAATTCTTCACATAGGCTCATATGAAAATGTATCGTGATTTCACACATTACCCAATTACCCAAGTATCAAAATTTTAACTAAGTTTATGCATCTAATTACTTCAATCAATCAACATGGTTCACCTTATACTCAAGTAGCCTAGTTCAAAATGAAACACACAACTTAATCTTATTCTAACTATAATGGTAGAATTTCATGGTTTATCATACATCAAAATGACTTGAGTGTAAAAAATTTTAACTTAGCCCAACCCCATACTTGAATTTTACATTTTCCTCAGTGTCCTAACACATTAAAAGTGCATATATGAGGATGGAAACATAAGTACTCCCTTGGATCAAAGGGGCCATATGAACTTTGGAAGAAAAAATCTTAACTTCCCTTTTGCCTTCCTATAAACCAAAAAAGTAAAAGAAAGCAAGTAAAAAACTCAAAACAAATCAACCACATTCTATTTACAAAGGAGAAAAACACACAAATAAAAGGATACGGCTGGGGTGCCTCCCAACAAGTGCTTAGTTAAGGTTATAAGCTTAACCATTTCTATATACATTATATAGTGTCAAAAGGATAGTTGAGTCTGACAGGAAACATGCTCAGACTCATAGATGAGCGTGGAGCAGGCTCCCTTGAAGTAGCCTCAGAGTCAGTATGATGTCCCAAAGTTTTAGAGAGATGGAATTGCATTGCATCTCCATCATACTATAATATCCACTCTCACTTATAGACATCACTCTTCTCCTAGGATGGTCTCTGCAATGGCTATGGAGACTCTTTATCCTAGCTATAACCCTTCAACTTCGGCTTGCTTAATCATAACTCTTTTAGGTAACCAACCTACTTCAAATCCATTTTCATCTGATCCTCTTACCTCTCTTGTTTTATTTTCTTCTCTTCTTCTTCCTCTTCTTTCTTCAAACTATTAGGAAAAGGACTTGAAATATAGTTAACAATACTTAAATAAGTACTACTTACCTTAAGAGGTGTTTCATCCTCATTCATTTCCAAGATCAATTCATCTTCCTCAACAGGTTCCACTTGCTCTTCCTTTTGCTCTTATTGTTCTCCACTCTTTGATGAAAGGTCACACACCATCTCCTTATGATCTCCTTTTAGTTGTCTAGGAATGCTTGTAGCAACTTGGGATTCTAGGCTCTTGATCACTTATTCCAGCTAACTCACTTGATCTTCCAATTCCTTCAAACCACTCCTTATTTTCTACTGGAATTGAAGAGTGCTTGTAGCCAAGCTCTTTACGATCTCGTACAATGATAAGCCATTAGCTTGTGGTGGCAATGCTAAAGGTGAAGTCATGGGTTGAAAATGTGACTAATTCTGATAGCATAATGGTGGAGAACTAAATCCTTGCTGGTTGCTCTCATATGAAAAGTAAGGTTGATCCCCCTACTCAAAATGATAAAATGGAGTGTAAGGGTCATACCATTCCTGTTGGCCTTCTTGGGAATTATCAACTAAAATAAAACTACTACTCATCCTGTAAAGTAGGATATAGATCAAAAGGATGGCTTTGAAATCAACAAAAATCGGATACCTTAGTCTCTACGATATGCATCATAACTTGCTCCACTAAAGATGTGAGATTTGATACCTCTTGATCTAATCTTGAGATAGCAATAACCTTATAATCATCAACATAAGAATTATAATAGGAAAGATTAGAATAAAAAGTACGTTGAAAATAAGTCATTACTTGAAAAAGTTATGAAACATAAATAAATAGAATACAAAGGTGATAAAAGATCAACAAGAACAAGATCAAAAAAATAAAAACAATACAAGAAATAGTAAAAACACAACAATAACTCTTCGGTAACAATGCCAAAATTTTGTTTGAGCTATCACGGACCACCAAATAATAAATACCTAGCTATTTCTAATGTTGACTAGGGGGAGTTCTAGCTATTTCTAATGTTGCGCAAAAAGACAATAAAAAGAAAAGAAAACCTCTTAAATTTTTGCGAACTTAGAAATAAATATAAAAGGAAACTATCACAAAAACAAACAATAAATAAGAACATAAATAAAAAGAAATAGATAACAAAAAAATAAAGTAGGGCTGAAGACATATATGGGATTAAAGGCTTACACTAATCATAGAAATTGTGTTTAGCCTAAGATGATACCCTACAGATTTAAACAAGCTCTTGAATCCTAAGTTTCTCCAATGTTAGACAAATCATATACAACAGGAAATTTATCCCTAATCACGATAGAACCTTGAACAAATTCTCTAGATTTAGTGATACAATAACATAAGATACTAGGGAACGACTAGCTTAAGTCACAATCTCGCAAGCTCAGATTGTGTATCTTAGAAAATTGAAATCCTAAGCTAAGTTTCTTAAGTTCACCACTTATGGATTTCACTAATGACAATTATAGATCAAAAGATAAATCCTAACATTTGAACTAGAAATTAGACCTAGGATGGCCAATCCTATGAATAAATCCTTAATTTATGGCATTAAACTAGAATTCAAATTCTCTCTCAATAAAAAACATAATGCCCAATGCAAATTAAGCCATTTCTCACAATTATAATGCCATGAACCCATTAATATCTCCTTACCCAAGGGAAAACCTTAGCTAACTTACTAAAAATAGCAACAACAGAAATTAAACAAGCAATAAACATAATGAAATAATAAGAACAAAGGCTTGAAATTAAAGAAGTAAGCCTTCTATTACTAAAATCTCAAGGTTCATACAACCTAAGAACATGGTACTTGATTGCTAAACAACTCCTAAAACAATGAACTACAGAGATTAAAGGCTAAAAAAATGATAAAATCTAATAAAAATCCTAAGAATAAGAAGAAAAACTAAGAAAAAAATATGGAGGCAGCTCAAAAAATTAAAGAAGAATTGCCACCTTACTCTCTTTTATTTCTTTTTATATACATACATTAGGTTAAAACAGTAAAAGACACTTTGGTCTTTTTTTTTTCTCATTGGTAGCATATTCAGTCGACTGATTAGTGCTTCTAGTCAATCAATTGACCAACTAAGACCGAATAGATCATTTGGTTGACTGACCTTCCATTCTCTAGCAATTCATCTTCAGAATTCTTGGTAGAATCATGCCCTTGATCCATTTTTGCTCCTATTCCTTCCAAAATTTGGAGTTTTAATCTAGAATTTGTGTCAACTCCTCCAACTTGCCATTAAACACAATATTACACAATTTGAGCACTTTTAAACTAAAAATATGGATGAATTCTCTTTGAAATATACATAAAAACTCAATATGATTCAACCCTATCACAAACCGTCTTTTTTCCATTTACTTTTGTTTTTTTATTTGTGCAACATTATAAGTAGTGTTGAAACTAACCAATTCTTTATGTGATTGACCTTAACTTACCCTATATAGATAGGAAGTTAGGAATTTATTATTTATTAGTTAACAATATACTTGCCAAATTTTTTATGCCCTTGGCGGAGAGCTAGCATTAGTGTTTTGTTGTTTTTATTTTATTTTTATCATCTTATTTTCTAGTTGTTTACATTTAACAGATCTTTTAAGCTTAGAGGACTTAAAGAAGTAATGGCTCATTATTAGTGCACTCTTAAGCAGCTTATAGCTCCCATGTTTAACCTTTACTCGTTTTATTTTAATTATTCTGATAATGAGTTTGAATTTCTTACTATCTCTAAGTTAGAGCTATAAGTGGCAGATCTCACATCCTTAATGTAGTAAGTAGTGATGGATACATGAGAAACTAAGGTATGTGACATTTGTTAATTTTCAAACCATCTTATTAATATGTGTCTTATAATGCAAGTTAAGCGGTAGTACAGATTTTGTTCTTTACCAAGATGCTACCAAAGTTAATTAAATTTTATTTATAGACCTCTACCTCTACCACCACCATGAGTTGGAGTTCAATTCCAATAAGAAACGAGTATTGGCTTAAAGAACTCAGACAATTAAGTGATTAAAGTAGCAAATTCATTGGAAAAACTGCAAGCTCATGTTTCTACATGACTTCTTAGAAAACTAGGGAGAATCCAAGAAAGAATATATGTACTATTTAATCAAGGAGTGGGGAATAGTTAGATAACTCAAAAAAGGAGGAGGAAGAGCAAGAGAAGCAAGGAGAGGAAAAGGAGATAGTTTTGGCAACAAAGGAGGATGAAAACCCTCCTAAGGTAAATGATACACTTTATATTATTACTAACCAAGTTTTAATTCCTTTTCCTAGTAGGTTAAAGAAGAAGGAGGAAAAAGAAGAAAGAGGAAGAAGAAGAGAAGAAGGGAGAGTAAGAGAAGTAGAGCCAATAAGGAAAGAGTTGTTAAAAGTTTTCTACAAGGTAGAAGTGAATGTACTTCTTATTCAAACCATCAAGCCAAAGCCATAGGATGTAATGTTTTTAAAGGAGTTGTGAACGAGCAAGTTGAAGTCAGAGGGTGATGAGAAGTGTAAAGAATCTCAAAGCCCATTACCTATTCCATCGAGGAGACCATCTAGTATAAAAGGTGATGTTATAATTAAAAGTGGACTTTGGAGTTTGATAGAGAAGTAATATAGTTCCACATTTTTGATGCTATGGGACATCATTGATTATAAGGGAGGTTTTTATTGGTTCATCAATTTATTTATTCTTTTTTCTTATAAGGCTAAAATTTTCATTTAATACTAAATGATTGTTAGGGGCCAAATTCATAGTGTTTTTAGATGTTAATTGATGTAAATTTACCCCTAAAATCATTTTAATATATTTAATTATTGATTGACATTGTTCATTTTGTAGGAATGAAGCTTAATTGATGATTGTTGAAGAATGAATCAAGAAATACACAAAATTATATGAAATTAGAGCTTTCTAAACTCAATACAATGATATGGAATGACTATCTTATGCATCCCAAACCCTCGTATTCATAGTCCCAATTTTGGTTATATACGACAATATTTTAACTGACGTATACATCATTCAAACTACTGTATTAAACAAAGACCAGCATATCTCGACAGAATTTCCATATTTGCAACTACAGTGTGTCTTTACTCAACTTTATTGCCTTAGGACATCAAGTGGACATGTGCTAGAGCTGCTAAAAGAACACTAAACATAAAAACAAGTACACAATTCGAAGAGTAGTAGATCTATAATGTAGAGAAAGAAGTTCTTCCTTCTTTCTTAGTTTTTCTTAGATGTTTTAGGCTTTAAACACTTATAATTTGAGTTTTACATTGGTTTTTGAGTTGCTGTTTGTTAGAGACTGAATCTAAGACATATATATGAGTTTATAAACCATCATAAGGTGTTTCTTAACTTAGATTATCACTTTATTTCCTTTATTTTTTATATTAATCAAGTTCATGTTCTTACACTTATAGTCTTTGAATGTTCTTTGATTTTTTTGCTAGTTTTACTAATTTTGAAGCTTTGCCAATGCCCAAACCATGTTGAGGAGTTCAAGACTTATCCAAGAGCTTTGTACGATTGTTTTGTAACTTCTAAACTACTTATTTCAGCTTATATTTATAGATTTATCAAAGTATGTGGCTTAAGATGCATGTTTTCTATAATTTGATGATCGTGTGTGGTTAATTCATTTTTCTACTAAGGATTGGTGTTTTTGAGAGCTTGAAAACATGTAATAAGATCTGATTTTGTTTATTAAAGGTCTTAAATTTTTGATTTTGGACTGATCACCTAAGATTAGAGTGAAAGACAATCTAGGAACCGATAAATCTACTTAAGTTATTGGAAAAATCAAGAAACAACACAAATCAATCAATGAATGACCAAAAATTGATTATTTGTGAGTTTTAGAGATATGTGATTGTAAATATAAAGATCACTTTCTTGAAATTAAAACCCATTGATTAGATTTAATGTATAACCAAACTTTAAACTAAGTTTAATGAAGAAAAGGCATAAGTCTTAACCATAACTTTGTCTTGAATTCATGAAGGAGCCTTAATCCAACCTTTTAAAATTGTTTAAAGTTCGATTAATTCATTAATAACCTTATACTTAGTTAGATTCCACAAGTTGATAATTTTTAGTAATTTAGAAATAATTTTATAGTTCAAATTTGAAGGGTTTGAAGCAAAATTAGGATAGTTTAGTATTTTCATCTTTTTAATTAATTAAGTTAGAATTTCATAGATAATTGTAATCTTATTAATCTGGTCCTTAAGCAACAACATCAATTTTTCCTATGGGTTCGACACTTGGAGTCTACAAATACTCCATTATATTACTTGCTTGATAGGTGCACTTTCCTTTCGTCACGTTGGTTTTCAAAGAATAAATATTTTGGATTTCAAAGTAAAATCGTTTAAAGCTCTCCACATTTTATAATCATTCAACCAACGAACAAGTTTTTGGTGCCGTTGCCGAGAAAACTTATTTTTAATTAATATTAGAAAAATTGGTATCAATTACTCTAGGGTGTAAATATTGTAAATATCTTGTCTAGTTGTTTGTTTTTCTTTGTTTTGCTTTATATTTGTATTTGCTTCTTATTTCTTTGAGATTGATTTTTAGCATGTGCTTATCTTAAATATATTTTTAGTAAGAATCAATTTAATGTAGAAATGGAACGCTATGAACACTTGGTTCTTCAACCTCATAAAGAACTAACCATGTTGGAGTTAATTGTGCAAACTAGGAGTGGTCCTAAGTCTAGCATTGTTAAACCTAGGATATACTCATATAATTTCAAAATTCCACATATTCTCATTTCCATGATTAGGTCTTCTCAATTTAGTGGTTTATATTTTTAGTTAATATTAGAAAAATTGGTATCAATTACTTTAGGGTGTAAATATTGTAAATATCATATAGTTGTTTGTTTTTCTTTATGTTTTATTTGCTTCTTATTTCTCTGAGATTGATTTTTAGCTTATTCTTATATTAAATATATGTTTAGTAAGAATCAATTTAATGTAGAAATGGAACGCCAAGATCACTTGGTTCTTCAACCTCATAAAGAACCGACCATGTTGGAATTAATTATGCAAACTAGGAGTGGTTCTAAGTCTAGCATTATTAGACCTAGGATATACTCATATAATCTCTAAATTCCACATATTCTCATTTCCATGTTTAGGTCTTCTCAATTTAGTGGTTTATCCGTAGATAATCCAATTGATCATTGAAGAAATTTCTCGGATATATGTGCTCTCTATAAACATTCTGTTGTTTCAAATGATGCAATTAAACTTAAGTTATTTCCTTTTTCTCTTAAAGATAGAGCTTGCATATGGTTGAACACTTTTCCACCTAATTCCATCCCAACTTAAGATGATCTTGCCAATTGCTTTTGAGCTAAATTCTTTCCCCTAGTTAAGATAGTTAACTTTTGAAATTTTTTATTTCAAATTTTGAGTAGTATGAGGGCGAGAGTTTGCATGAGTCTTGGGATTGATTTGGAGAGCTACTTCTGAGTGCCAGATGCATGATTTTAGTATTTATGAGCAAATGCATATCTTCTACTTATGACTCATAAATGCTACTGCTGGAGGTACTTTGATGAGCAAAACCCCAAGTGAAGCATATGAATTAATTGAGGACATCGCATCCAATAGCTTTCAATATAGTTTTGACACATCTTATAAGAAACCATTTAGAGCTTATGCTGTTAATGAAACCTCAACTTTATAAGCTCAATTGGTAGACCTTAGTAAGTAATTGGAAGGTTTACAATCTCAAATTGGTAGTGCTTTATTCCAACTTTATAAGCTCAATTGGTAGACCTTAGTAAGCAATTGGAAGTTTTACAATCTCAAATTGGTAATGGTTTATTCCAACTTTATAAGCTCAATTGGTAGACCTTAGTAAGCAATTGGAAGTTTTACAATCTCAAATTGGTAGATATTGGAAGACTAATGCTATCTTATTTCAACTAAGGATAGCTAGTTACATCTTGAGAAAGGTGACTAAAGTTTAGGAAATCTTAGATCAAAGATAATTGAATCAATAAACTAAGAGGGAGACAAAATAAGGATAGAAGTAATTCCTAATCTTAAACCTTAAAGTTACCAAATTTTTGCACTTTGTTCCTTTGATTGTTCATTGCTAGCTTATTTACTTTTAATTTATTTTCAGTTGTTATTGATTTAAATTATTCCTTAAACAAAGTTTAACCTAAATTGAGTGGTGACTAGACCTAATCCTCGTGGGATCGGTATTGTTATATTACAATTGTATGACTCGTATACTTACGACATAACATAAAGCTAGTGAGCATTTATCCACATAGATAAATTAGTTTATCAAGTTTTTGGCGTTGTTCCCAAGGATCGGTAGTTTAGCGTCATGTTTGGTTTGGGTGATTTTGATTTAAGGATTCTTTTATACTTTTCCTTGTGTAATTGTAGGTGTATGAACACAAGGAGCACAAGAAGGTTTGACGAGCTAAATGAAAAAGAGCTTTCAAATATCACAAGGCATGAGAGAGAGTTAAAAAGAACTAAGTGCTAAAAAAGGATTCAAACAAGTATGGAAGAAGAAGGCGAATGAGGAAAAGGCTAAAGGAAACTTATTGAATTCATGAGGCTTGGATTTAATGCTAATCAATATGGGATCACAGTGCCTTTAGCTCAACTAAAAAACTTTGAGATTAAGCCAGCTCTCCTCAATATACTTTAGTCTAATGTTCAGTTTTACGGGTAGCCAAATGAAGATATCGATGGTTATCTTATGAATTTCCTAGAGATTTTTTATACTTTTCAGTTAAATGGAATGTACAACAATGTAGGAAGGATGAGGTTGTTCCCCTTCACATTAAAAGATAGAGCTAAAGCATGGTGAACTCTATCAACTTGGAACATGTCACTATATGGGAGCAACAAACTCAAGCTTTTCTTGACAAGTACTTCCCACTGACTAAGACTACAAGGATCATCAAAGAGATTACAAATTTCTAGCAAAGTGATAGAGAGTCGTTGTAAGAGGCTAGGAAGTGATTCAAGGAGTTACAAAGGAGCTTTGCACATCATAATCTTTCAAGGGAGTTTTTTTTTTTTTGCAAACTTTCTATGATGGTGTTAACTAAAGCACAATAGGAACCATAGATGCAGTTGTATAAGGGTCATTAATGAGAAAAACTATAAATGCAGCTTATGACCTCTTAAAAGAGATAGCGAGCAACAGTTACATGTGGTCTAATAAGAGGAGTAGACAAGGTTCTAAGGAAAAAAAAAAGGTATGATCTGAATTGTTTTGATGACAGCTCTATAAGTACAAATTTCAGCTCTTACCAAGCAATTGAGCAACATACAAGGACCTTCCAAGTCTTTAGTAAAGGCCATGCAACTCTAAAGTGAATTATGCTGATAAGATAGCCATGCCACTTCGAATGGTTTCATGATAGAGACTATAGGGCAGGGTAAGTGAATTATCTTAGAGGACAGTAAAGAGCTAACAATCCTTATTACAATACTTAAAATATGAGATGGAAAAATCACCCAAAATTTTCTTAGAATACTAACAATGCAAGTAATCAAGTGAGAGCACAAGGTACTCTTAGGTTTTAAGAAGATCGACTTGTATCTTAATGGACAAGTTGATGTATGTCTTGGGCTCTAAGTTCGTAATTTAAGAAGATAGCCAAAAGAGGATGTTTGCAAGCCAAGAAAAGAGTCAGAAAAGGATGGAGGAAAAATTTGACCAAATCATAAATAACCATACAGTATCCCTCCATAATTTAAAGGTTCAAGTGGGACAACTTGCTAATGCTCTATCTTTTAAAAGTGTGGGGAGCCTTTTGAGCAACATCGAAGGCAATCCAAAGGAAAAACTCAAGTCTATCAAGGTTATAACCATAAATTAACTAGAGGGGTAAAGTAAAAAGGTTCAGGATGCAAGGGAGAAAGGCCAAGAGAGAGAGGAAGAGTAAAAAGTAGAGAAGCCATATGTGTTGCCACCACTATACAAGCCAAAAATCCATTACCTGCAAAGGCTCTATTAGAACCCAATGGATACTCAAGCCTCCAAGTTTTTAGAGAAATTGAAGAAGTTACACATCTATTTGTTATTTTCAGAGATGTTCTCATCAATGCACAAGTATGTGAAGTTTTTAACGAATATCCTGACTAACAAGCACACTTGTGAAGATAACCAAATAGTGGCATTGATAAGAAGTTGTAGCTCAATCATCACTAGCCATTTGTCATCCAAAATGTAAGATCTAGGGAGTTTTGCTATACTTTATGTTATTAGTAATTTAGAGTTTCAAACTGTTTGTGTGATTTAGGGGGCAAGTATTAACTTGATGCCTTTATCTATTTTTAGGATATTGGGGTTAGGTGAGGTGAAGCTAACTTATATGCTCATTTAATTAGTGGAATAATAAAAAAGGAATTCATTTAGATTGGTGGAAGACTTGCCGGTAAAGGTGCATAAATTCTTCATTTCAATAGATTTTGTGGTGCTAGATTTTGAGGGGGATAGGAGCTGGCCATTGATCTTTGGTAAATACTTCATGAACACTAAATGAGCATTGATTGATGTCCATGGTAGAAAGTTAGTCCTTCGTGTTAGTGATGAGAAAGTAGCATTTAGCATGAGGAAGAAGTCGAAAAATTCAATGAAAAAAATACTTGCATAAAGGTAGATGTAATTGATGAGCGTGGAAAGGAGTAAGAGGTGAAAAAGAAGGAAGAGGTAGGTTTCAAAGATGAAGAACAAAATAAGAAGGAGAAGGAGTTGGATAAGAAGTTAGAATAAGAATCTTTATGAAGATCTAATTTCCCTATTTCATTCTTTTTAGTGAAACCACTGGTGTTTAAGGTACAATCCTTACTTGCACACTTGGAATGCACTTTCATTAATGATGGAAAAACACTACCCATGGTTATTTCTAGAAAATTGACTTTGGAATAAGAGAAAAAGGTTGTTAAGGTAAGAAAGAAGAGGATTAAAGTAAAGTTGAAGTTGTTTCCTTGTAAACTTAAGTATATGGGAGAGAGAACCATTTAAAATTGTTCAAGTTTACAAGCATGGGTAGCTAGGGATGGAAATCTCAAAGAGAAGAACATTCAAGGCTATATTTTTAGAATATGTTTCTAGGTTGTTTTTACGTATTTTAAGTGTTATTTTTATGTTTTTAACTTTTTTAGCTTGATATTTTGCATATTTTTCATTATCTTTCAGGTTTTTAATTGTTTCTTTATATTGTTTAGTGTTTGAGGGAAAATTTTAATCTTATTGTAGGAATGGATTGATGAATATTGGTGGTTGGATATGCAGGTAGCAAATGAAGCTCTATTCAACATTATATTTTGATTAGGTAATTTGGATGATGCATTAGATGGACTTGTAGAGCTAAGATGGCTATTAAATTTTATTGGGAGTGAGAACAACATGTGAGGAGCTTACATATCAAATTTCAAGTCAATCAGAAGTGTGCAGAAAAAGCGATAGCTAAAAGACCAAAGAATGTCAAAAGTTTTCAAAGTGCAGTGCACGATCATACTTGGAGATCAACTTTCTCTCACCCTCATGCACAACCATGAGGGTGACAACAGAGATGACTCTATGACATGTCCAACATGAGATTTTATGACTTGGTAGCCACGAAATACCAAAGGAGGTAAAGAAGAGGTTTTGGCGGCTACCTAAAAGAGGAAACATCATCCACCTTAGGAATTATCAAGAATCACCAACTTCCAAATGCAAAGAGTGAAGAGAAGAGTTCTAAGATTCATCTAGTTTATTCTTTTCTCTCTTTTCTACTTTTTTAAATGGAAAATATGTTTGTTGGTGGATTTATTATTGTCATGAGTGGCTTAACTCTTTGTAAGAATTGCTCTTGAACTATTTTGTAAAACTCTTACTTATTTATTCAATGAATGAATGTTTGTGATGTTTATTATGCCTATACCTTGCAATAGATTGAGATATTGAGCTAGGAATTTTGTGTTGTGCTATACAATGAGAGTTGGCACCTAAAAGGCCTATAAACATCAGGTTTTCAAGTGGTTGAAGAGAGATCTTAACTATTTTATTATTACCTATAGGATTGCTTCATATCTATTTGAATAGTTAGGAAAGGTTTTGTAGAGAGAGAGATTACAAGACTAATTCTTTCCTATTTCAACTAGAGGAACTATGACCTTAGGCTTTTAATTATTGGAAGATTAATTAGTTAACACAATTGAATTTAGGTGTTGAATCGGCCCTAGAGTCTTTTATAAGGGTTCCTAAGATTAACGAACTTGATCTTAGGCATCTTGAAATTAATGTCTTTTATTCCAGTCTCTTTGTTAGAACAAAATAAAGGGTTGAGTTTAAAAGAGAAAATATGTTTTCATGTTCCATGGTTATGTCTTGCATTAATGGAATAGGCCTTAAATGTATCCGACGTTATGTTCTTGTTTTCTTAACCTATTGAATCCAAAGCCCTATCTAATTTATCATTTGTTTTACTCCTATTCCTCTAGCCTATGTTTAGATTGAGCTTTGTTTCTTTTTGTTTTCGCTATCTATTTTTATTTTTGTTTGTTCCTTTTATCTCCTTAATCAATCCACTTTAGAGTTCTCTAGATAATCTTAAATTAATTGACTTAGTGTTATGCTCAGATTCCTAGGGAGAATGATACTTGGGATTTACCCCATTTTATACTACTTGTTGACAAGGTGTGCTTGTCTTTGGTTAATCTAAGATTAAATTGATTAAAATTATAACTTGTTTGAACTGCAATATAATGATCCTGCCCTTTTTAGTGCTGTATGGTCAGACATGATTGAGACTTGCATCAAAATTTTTATAGATGACTTTTTTTTATTTTTAGTACATCATTTAATGAATGTTTAGAAAATTTAGAAAAGGTGTTAAGAAGATGTGAGGAGACTAACTTGGTCTTAAATTGGAAAATTTCCATTTTCTAGTGCGAAAGTATATTGTATTAGGTTATAAGATTTTGAACAAGGGAATAAAGTTAGATTTAACAAAAGTTTAAGTAATTGTTCAACTTCCACAACCTAATTTAGTTAGAGCAATTTAAAGTTTCCTAAGATATGCTAGATTCTACAATGATTTATCAAGGATTTCTCTAAATATCTAAACCCCTTACTGAGTTGTTGACCAAGGACATTATCTTTAATTTTGATGATAACTATATGTGTTCTTTTTAGATATTAATGAGTAGTTCACTAATGCACCTATTTTAGTATCACCAAATTTGTCTCTTTTATTCAAGTTGATGTGTGATGCAAGTGATTTTATAGTTAGTACTGTATTAGAGAAAATGTATGATAAAATCGTTCATCTAATTTGTTATGCAAGTCGTACCTTGAATGATGCTTAGAGGAATTATACCACCAGTAAAAAAGAAATGCTAGTTATGGTATTCGCTTTTGATAAATTTCAATCGTATTTAGTGCTTTCAAAGGTCATAATCTATACGGATCATTCAGTTCTAAAGTACTTAATTAACAAAAAGGATGCCATGCCATGATTGATTTAATGGGTTCTGCTTTTATAGAATTTCATCGTTAAAATTAGAGATAAGAAAGGAAAATAAAATTTCGTGCCATTTATCTCATTTAGATGAAGTAGTGATAGAGAAAGAAGAAAATCGAGACATCAAAGAAGTCTTTCCTGAAGAACATTTGATAGCTATCCTTACTTTGCCATGGTATGTAGATTTTATGAATTACTTGGTTGGTAATGTTTTACCTCCTAATTTTTCATTCTAATAAAGGAAGAAGTTCTTTTTAGAGATTAAGAGATATCTATGGTATGACTCTTTCCTATACAAGATATGTGCTGATGGAATCATTAAGAGATGTGTTCCTGAAGAGGAAGTGACTTCCATTTTAAATCATTGTCATTCTCATGAGATTGAAGGACACTTTATGCCTACTAGAACTGTACATAATGTGTTGGAGTGCGATTTTTTTTGGCTTACCTTGTTTAATGATACGTTTCAGTTTGTCAAATCTTGTGATAATTGCCAAAGGATTATAAATATCTCTAGGAGATATGAAATTCCACTAAATATCATTTTATTATGTGAAATTTTCAATGTTTCAAATATTTACTTCATGGGATATTTCTTTACATCATACTCTAACCAATGCATGTTGGTAGTTGTAGATTACACGAGTAATGGGTTAAAGTAATAACTCTTCCAACTAATGATGCAAGAGGTGTAGTTTGGTTTTTAAATAAGAACATTTTTACATGATTTGGGACATCAAGAGCAATCATAAGTGATGGGGAAATGCACTTTTACAATAAACAATTTGATTCCCTTTTGACTAAATATATTGTCACCCATAAGATTGCTACACCTTATCATCCTCAAGCTAGCAATCAAGTTGATATTTCAAATCAAAAGATTAACAGAATTCTAGAAAATACTGTTAGCTCTTCAAGAAAGGATTGGTCATTGAAGTTTGATTATGCTTTATCTTCTTAAACTAATTTTAAGACTCCCATAAGAACGTCTCCCTATAAGTTATTTTATAGAAAGGCTTGTCATTTATTTGTTGAGTTAGAACATGGTGCATATTGAGCCATCAATTTTTTAAATTTTGACTCGAAGAATGTAGGTGAAGAAAGACTTTTTCAATTGATTGAGTTGGATAAGTTTTGCCTTGATGTTTATAAAAACTTGAAATTGTATAAAGAGAGAGTCAAAAGATGGCATGATAAGCATATCATTTAGGGGGAGATGAATATTGGTGACAAGGTATTGGTTTATAACTCTCAATTGAAGTTGTTTCCTAGTAAGCTAAGATCAAGATGGATATGCCCATATCAAATGATCAAAGTTTATCTATTTGGAGAAATGAAAGTAACCAATTATCACTCAAATTTCAAATTGAATGGCAAAGAGTAAAATTTTTTGTTTCTAGTTTAGTTGAGTTTTTTTAGGCTCTATTGGTTTTTAATCCTCACTAAACTAGGAATTCTCGTTATTAGATGGTTATTTGTGTGTGACATGTTTTTATTTTGTGTGTTAAGACTTAAAATTAGTGTTTTGAAGCCTTTTAAGTGTGTTTTATTTAGATTTGGCGTGTCTATCCCTTATTTTTTTATGTGTTTTTTAGTGTTTAAAGTTTTAATTCTAGAAAAATGTGATGAAAAATCTAATTAATTTTGTTGCCTCTTGAATTGGAAAGGATTTGGTGAAGATTTCAAGGTTAAAATTATGTGTTTAAATATTAAATAAACCATCAATGGTGGTTTAATGCCTACCATTGAAGGCTTGTTAACCCACTATTGATTTTCACATTTTTAGAGCTTTAACGGTGGTTTATGAATCTATTAACGACGTCGTTATAGAACCCAGAAACAGTTGTTAAAGGTCACTGTTCTTCTTCTTCTCCTCGTTCCTCTCATTGTTGCTAACCCTTTCTCATCTCTTGTTATTTTTTGATCTTATTACTCTCTCTTCTCTTAACAATCACTTGTTTTTTTGTCTCTATTTATGACAATTTTCATTTTCTACACATTGTCTTTTCACTAAAAAACTTCCTGAAATCACCCTGAAATTCGATGGAATGCTTTAGTTCTACAATTCATCTCTAAAGATAACTTTTATCATTTCTCTAGCATTTTAAGCTTCCATTTGCTTAGATTTTAGTATCATTATGTTGGAAATTTCATTACCTTTCTATTGATACCAATTTTACAGCATAAATGTTTCGTTGAATTTTCAAGAATATTCCGATGAATGAAATATTCCATTAAACCCTTCCAAACATATTTTCTAATTTTTCATATTTTTTTACTCTTTTATGTATTTCTTAAACAGTGTTTCATCAGATGGCACTCAGGAAATCTATCGTATAGCCTTTATGCAAGAGACCTGCCTTCAAATCCGATAGATTCATGACTAAAGAGAACTCCAATTAGTTTGTTGCAACAGGACCAATGAATTTATTTTGGAGTTTTAGCTTTATCCTATCTTGGAGGCTAAATTCAAAATCTCTAATGCTTTCCAAGATTTGGATGAGAGCCAGTATTAACGCTTGTTGAACCTTATTATTTGGCATTAGTTCGTGAGTTCTTCACGAACATAGAGGAGAAGGACAAGGCCAACACCATTAAGATTCGATCATTTTTTAAAGGTACTCCTATATACATTACTAATGCCTTTATTTCAAAATTATTATGAGTATTAAATGAGAGAGATGTATACGTTAAGGCTAAGGACACTTTCCATGGAGATTCGATTTCTTCTAATCTCAATTTTTCAACTACTACAGACCGAGACACATTAGGTTTAAGGAGCACATTTAAACGATTCACTACTGCTAGTTTATGGGTTTGAGAGCATCTCATTATGGCACTTCTGAGTGCTAATGTCACACCTCGAGCTAGTGGACTTAATGAGAAAAAGTTTGGGACTGTTTACATTTTATATAAAATGTTGCATGGTATAAGGTCCATTCGGGGTTTGCCATTATCAAGTTTCATCATACTTTCCATGTGCGATGTGGTCAAGTTGTGGAGGCTGAGTAAGAACTTTTGTTTTCCCTGTTATTGACTCAGAATTTTCTAGGCAATGAAAGTTCCTTTAGGTTTTAAGGGGTCCAAGGATTATATACGTTAGATACATATCAACATTGCGACTTTCAAGCTATTGAAGTTTGCTTGTATTTGAGGCCAGTGGCATAAATTATAGGAGGGTGAGAGACCTGATGCTCCACCTATTTCTAATGGCCCCTCCCCTAGCCCACCTATGTTGGAAGAGGTTATGGGTGAAGCTTCTTTCGAGCCATACCAAGTGTTCATCTACCACATCTGGATTCATTAGTTTTTGTGCCTCCTTCCAGTCCTCCAATTAATATCCCTTCTACTGATCTTATGACCATTCTATTGAGGTTATCGGGTCATTTTTCTACTGAGTTTTCCATTATCCATAAGTTTTTACATTTTATAAATCTCATCTTAAGCATATTAAGGAGTATCAAAGAGCCTAAGATCAGTTCTTAGTTGCTTTTGGATTGTTCTTCATTTTGTTTTAGTATGTTTGTGTTTTTATTCCTTTTTATTATGTTTTGTAGTTTAGGTTGTCTTTTTTATTCTTTTCAGATCTGATTGATTACTTTCAAATGCATTTTAGGTACTTGGATGTACATTGATGATCACATATATATGATTATTTGTCTCTGTTTTATGTTTTGACCACTTATCTTATTTAAGTTACTGCAATATCTTTCCTTTGCACTCAAATGGATCAATTTGCTTCAACTAGATCAAACAGGTGCATTTGTATCATTTATCCCTCTCCCTTTTATGCTTTATTGTCGTTCTAAAAAGTGAGGACACTATTTTATTTAAGTGTGAGGGAAGGACTTCAAGGTTTATCACACTTGAATTTTTGTTGTCTTATAGTATATCAATTTATCGATTTTCCCTTAATAGTTTATAATTTTTGGAAAAAAAATTTCGATTTAAGGTTTATCACACTTGATTTTTTGTTATCTTATAACATATCCATTTATCTATTTTCCTTTAATAGTCAATAATTTTTGGAACATTTTTTCAATTTTCCCTTAACATTTTATAATTTTTGGAAAAAATTTTCAATTTTCCCTTAATAATCTATAATTTTTAGAAAACTATTTTGATTTTGATGCTTATTATTGAACTTATTTTCTTTTGATTCAATTATTTTGACAATTTGAAATGTTTTATGATTAATTATGACTAATAATTACTAAATTCATTTAATTCATTTCATAATTTAGATAGTGAATACCTGATGAGTAAAATGATATTCTATGTATAAAATGTAATTTACTAAGTAATTTTTGACTTCTTTTCAAACATTATTATCATTCAAAGAGAAAAATGAAAAAGAATCAAAATTAACTAGAAAAATGAATGATGAAAAAAATGAAACAAAAAAAAAGTAAGTAAAAAATTCACTTTGTTGACTTCTAGCCATATACAAACTCATAAGATTGAAATTATTTATTGAGTGGTATCAATAGCCAGTTGATGTGAGGTGACTTAATTGATTAACCTAGGGTTGTTCATGACAAAATCTTCACCTTCATATTAAAAGATTGAGTGCTCCTCAACCAAGCATTAAAATCTCACATATTAAATTAAATTACGTCTTTAAAAAATAAAGAATGTAAACATGCTTAAAAATTGATGCATTAAACTTAGTATATTTGTCTTTTACATGTAGAATTGATATTTGTAATTCAGGTTAGAGATTGGAAAAGAATGAAATAATTTAACTACATTTGCAATTTAATGAAATGATTTAACTGCATTTGAAATTTGATATAATTAATTGATGATATAACATTTTCCTGAGTCAATATTTTTTAAAGATTAAGAGAACATGTTCAATAATTATGTTATCGATGTTGGATTAATTTTTCCTATGATTATATACTATTTTGATAAAATTGAATGATTGATTTACTTAAGGATAGGAAAATACTTAAGTATTCTTGATAAGTGTTTTCAAGATTAATCATTGATTATAAACCCCTTAATTCTTTTATTCAAGATGATAAGTTTTCATTATCAAAAATCAATAAACAAGTCATGTTACTCAAAGACGCCAAGATTTTTTCTAAATTTGATTTAAGAGTAGGATTTTGGAAATTGGGTATTAACCCCAAGAAGATATATAAGTCAACATTTTGCATCCTAAATGCTCAGTATCAATGGATTGTAATGCCTTTTGGACTCAAAGTTGCTCCTTCACTATTCCAACAGGCCATGACCAGATTATATAAGCCTATTTTAAATAATACTTTGATCTACATTGATAATATTTTGATCTACTCTAGCACCTATGATGCCCATATAGTTTTGTTACAATAATTTTTTGACCTCACTCAACATTATGGTATTATGCTCTCTACTAAGAAAAGTCATATTGGGATAACCTATATTGCATTCTCTAGCATGAATTTTCATGATGGATTATACTAGTGTTAGGGGCCAATTTGCATATGTTTTTCATAGATAATTTTGAAGTTTTGACCCCTAAATTCATGATTATATATTTAATTTTTTATTTGAAATGTTTAATTTGCAAAAATTGGATTGTATTTGATAAATGATGAAAATTGGAGCAAGAAAGAAGCCCAAAAAAATGCAAAATGGGGTTTTCTAGGTCTAATATGTGGGTCTAGACAGACCCTTATATTGGTCTTTAAGACCTCCATATTCACGTGGTTACACAAGACCAATACGGTAGGCTCAAGGTGATGTATTGCCCCGAGTCAACAGATTGTATTGATAATCAAACAACATATCCTCTCCAAATCTCAAATGTTACAGCTATAGCACGTTTTTCATTAATTTTCCTTCTCTGCAAGTATAAGTGGGAGGCTACTGGAGCTGTAAAACAAACAAAAAACACAAAAACACGTAATGAATTAAAAAAGATCATATTCAGAAGTTGAGAGAGAAGCTCTCCCTTCTCTCTTCATTTGTTCTAAGTAGCATATAGGCTTCAAAAACGTTGTTATAGAATTCTATGTTGTTTTTCTAAGTTTCTAGAAATTGGAGCTTGTTATTAAGACTCATATTTGAGTCTAGAAATTATTTAAGGGGGTTTCTTAACTCATATTATTGCTCCATTTTTCAGATTTATCAAAGTTCTCATATTTATGCTTACATCTTCAACTGTTGTTAGATTTGTTTGCTAATTTGTATTGATCCAGAGCTGTGGTGAAGTCAATATCAAGCTAAGGAGTTTGTGAACCTCGTAGGAGCTTCTCTTTGTTGTTTTGTAACTCCTAAACTTTATTGTATAGCTTATATTTTCATGAAGACATGGTGCTTAAGTTGTATGTTTTATATGCTTTGATGGCCATAAGTTGCTTAATCATTTTTATTTCTAAGGATTAGTGTATTTATGATTTAAAAGATCTTAAATACATGTTATATGGTTTGTTTTTTTTATTAAAGGTTTAAAAGTACTTATTTTAAGCTAGCCACTTAAGATTAATGTCAAAGATAAGTTAAGCTTGAGGAATCAACTTAGTTTGTTGAAAAAATCAATAAGCAACACAAATTAATCGATGAATGACAAAGCTTTAATTTTTTGTGAGAGATAGAGTTATGATTTTAAAAATCCAGAAGTAACCTTCTTGAAATTAAAACCCATTGACTAGATTTAAAGCATAACCAAACTTTAAACTAAATTTAATGGAGATAAAGCAAAGTCTTAACCATAACTTTATTTTGATTTAGTGAAGGAACTCTAATTAGCCCTTAAAATTGTTTAAAGCTCAATTAAATCATCAATCACCTATCATTAGATAATTTTCACGTTTTTAATTTTTCAAAATTTTTTTTGAAGACATTAAAAATAATTTTCAAAATGTTTAAGCTGGGTTAGAGTAGTTTAGTATTTTTCAAGCTTTTAATCAAATTATTTGGATTTTTCTAGATAATTCTGATTTAATTAACCTAGTAATTAACCATTGTCCCTGTGAAATCAACATGTGGGGTTTAAAATACTCTACTATATTACTTGTGCGATAGGTACACTTACCTTATCACATTGGTTTTCAAAGTAAAATCGTTAAAAGCATTCCCATTTTCATAATCACTTATCCAGTGCACAACAAGTTTTTGGCGTCGTTGCAAGGGAATATGAACGTAATAATAGGAAAATTACTGTCAGTTACTCAAGGACTTATAAACATTATTTTCTTGATTTTTATGAATTTTTGTGTGTGTATTTTCTATTTGTTCTAGTTTGTATTCTTGTTGTCTTTAATTATCTTATTTGTCTTTTTTATTTATTTACTTTTGTTTATTATTTTATTTAAATTTGTATGCATACTCAGGGATGCAATCATGAGTTAGTAGACTTCGATCCAGAACTTAAGCATACATTGAGAAGGAAAAAAAGGAATCTCAAGTGACCACGTCTAATGCTTTAGAAGTAGGAACATCTAGTGATACTGAATCAGAACCTCTAGAAATGGATCTGGAAGAACAGGTATTTTTTAGACTTTAGGTAGAAAATAGAGGACCAACGAAGATAGACTTAGTACTGGGAAACAAAGGTAGACCTGTGGTTAGAATTTTTTGGCCTAGAGTCACTGTAAATAATTTTGAAATCCCACATAATATCATCTCTATAGTTAGGTCTTCATAATTTAGAGGTTCGGCTTTAGAAGATCCTAATGAACATTTGCAAAATTTTCTTGATACTTGTGATCTTTTTAAAAGCAATAGAGTTTTTGATAATGCAATTAGGCTAACGCTTTTTCCCTTTTCTCTTGGAGATAAGGTTAAAGTCATGTTATCAACACTTCAATATGATTCCATTACTACATAGGATGAGTTAAAGAAGTTGTTCTGAGCTAAATTTTTTCCATTTGCAAAGATGAAGACTAAGATCAACTTGTTTGTGCAATATGAAAATGAAAGTCTATATAAAGCATGGGAAAGGTTTAGAGAGATGATTGTCAAGTGTCTTAGTCATGGATTCAATACGTAGTAGCAAGTAGATATCTTCTACAGTAGATTAACACCTTCGACCTGTAAAAACATTGATGCTACAGCTAGAGGTAATTTTATGCGCAAGACTGTGGCTGAAGCTTACAATCTCATTAATGGAATGGTGATAAATAGTTTTCAGTACAATTATAAATATCACCCAAGAAATTCACATGGTATTCATGCAGTTAATGACATAGTAACTATTGTAGCTCAAATAGAAGTACTAAATAAGAAGTTGAACAGTCTAATGAGTAAAGCTGGTAGTAGATCTCATAAAGTTGAATCTGAAAGCTATGGTGGTACTTCTCATATATCATTAGAGTGTAAAGAAGGTAGTCCCCTTGCCTATGAACCAGAACAAGCTCAATATGTTGGAAATTTTAATAGGCTAAGAGGAAACCATTTTTTAAACACTTATAATCCTGGTTGAAGAAACCATCCAAACTTTTTATTGAGCAAAAATCAAACCTATCTGCAACCACCATAACAAATTCAACTTAATGTTCAAAGAGTACCACCATTTGGCTTTAGAGCCAACCAACTTCAAAGAGAGTCACCTAGTTTTGAAGTATATCCAATTTAACTATTCTAGGATGTAAAACCATGAGGAGTCAATTAAGAATATGGAGACTCAAGTTGGACAAATTGCATAATCTTACAAAAAAGGCTACCTGGTAAGCTTCCAAGTATTGCTGAAGCCAACCCCAAAGAGCATGTTAAGGCAATTATTTTAAAAAGTTGAAAAGAGGTTGAGAATGAAAGGAATAAGGTATAAGAGAAAGTAAAGAACGTGTTGGTGGAGAATAGAGAATGTAAGGAAGAAGGTAGAAGTGAAAGGAAAGAAAGTGTTGGTAGAAAATAGAGAACAAAAGATAAAAAGAGAACATGACAGAAGAAAGAGAGCTGAAGAAGATAGAAAGGAAAATGGACATGACAGAAGAGAGAGAGCTAAAGAAGAAAAGAAGAAGAAAGAAAAGGAATATGAGTATGAAAGTTTAAAGAGGCCACCTAGGTTGTTTGTTGTCCCAATGTACATCCATACAAACTTAGGATACGATACCCTCAAAGGTTGAAGAATATGCACCTTGATAAGCAATTTTGGAAATTTTTTGAGATGTTCAAGAAGCTTCATATCAATATCCCATTTGCCGAGGTAGTTGCTCATACGCCTTCATATGCTAAATTTTTAAAGCAAATCCTATCCAAGCAGAGAAGATACAGAGTATGAGACTGTAAAGGTGAATGAAAAGTGTTCTACTATCCTGTTAAAAAATTTACCTTTAAAGCTTAAGGACCCTGATAGTTTCACCATTCTTTGTACAATTTGTGGCTTGCAAATTGATAGGGCTTTGATGGATCTTGGAGCAAGAATTAATCTAATGCCCTTATCTATTTTTAAGAAGTTAGGATTAGCATAACCTAATCCAAAGACAGTCTCATTGTGATTAGCTGATCAATCTATAACCTATCCAAGAGGAATCATTGAGGATGTTTTGGTAAAAGTCAATAAATTTATCTTCCCTATTGATTTCCTTGTCTTGGATATGAAAGAGGATAGCACAGTGTCCATTATTTTGGGAAGGTCATTCACGGTTACTGCCAGGGCACTAATAGATGTTCATGAAGGAAAGCTCATTCTTAGACTTCAAGATGAAGAGATTGAGTTTAATGTTTTTATAGTGATAAAGCATCCCTCCACCCTAGATTCATGTAACTTTATTGGAGTTCCTTCTACTCCAATTGATCCATTCGAGTATCTTTGCTCAGGTTCATTATAGAAGGCTTTAATTCATTTAAGTTCTTTGGAAGTAAAGGAAGAGGAAGTCAAAGAAGTATTAGAGGAATTAGAAATGGGAAGGGAAACCTCCAATTGGATTCAATCTAGATGGTTTGAATCTCTAGATATGCCAATTCAATCCCTTTCAATGCCATTAATTGAGGGGCCTTCAACTCTTGAGTTGAAACCTCTTCCCTCGTATTTGAAATATAATTTTTTGTGACCTCCATCGCATTTACCTATGATCATTTCATCATCATTGACTGATATAATAAAGGACAGATTGTTGAGAGTGCCTAAAGAGCATTAGAGTACTATAGGTTGAACCTTAGCTGACATTAAAGGATTAAGTCCTTATATTTGTACTTATAGAATCTTTATGGAATAAGGAAGTAAACCTTTGGTCCAATTGCTACGTAGAAATAATTCAAAAATGAAGGAAATGGTTAAAAATGAAGTAGTTACACTCCTGGATGCTGGTATTATCTTTCTAATATCTGATTCCACATGGATTAGTCCAGTTTAGGTAGTAAAAAAGAAGGGAGGAGCTACTATCATGAAGAATGACTAAGTTGAACTTATTACCATAAGGAAAGTAACTGTTTGGCGTATGTGCATTATCTATCACAAGTTGAATGACGCCAAAAGAGAAGATCACTTTCCTTTACCCTTCATAGATCAAGTAATTGAGAGATTAGCTGGGCATAATTTTCATTGTGCTTTAGACAGATATAGTGAATACTTGCAAATTCCTGTTGCTCTTGAGGATTAAAAAAAGACAACATTCACTTGTCCCTATGGAAACTTTACATATAGATGCATACATTTTGGCTTGTATAATTCCCTTACCACTTTTCAACGCTATATGATAGCAATATTTGTAAACATGATTAAAACCTGCATCGAAATGTTTATGGATGATTTTTCAATATTTGGTACATCGTTCAATGCATGTTTGGAAATTTTGGATAAATATTTGAGAAGATGTGAAAAGACTAATTTAGTCGTAAATTGGGAAAATTTCCATTTTATGGTGTAAGAATGAATAGTTTTGGGCCATGAGATTTCGACTAAGCAAATTGAAGTAAATCCTGCAATGGTTGAAGTAACTACTCAACTTCCACCACCTAATTCAATTAAAACAATTCGTAGTTTTCTCAGACATGCTAGATTTTATAGGCACTTTATCAAGGATTTGTCTAAGATAGGAAATCCCCTTATTGAACTTTTGACCAAGGACACAATCCTTAACTTTAATGATAAGTGTATGTGTTCTTTTTAGTTATTAAAGGAGAAGCTCATTAGTGCACCTATTTTGGTATCACTTGATTAGTCTCTTCCTTTTAAAATTATGTGTAATGCAATTGACTTTATCATTATTGTAGAATTAGGACAAAAGCATGAAAAAATTTTCCATCCAATTTATTATGGAAGCTGTACTTTAAATGATGCTCAAAGTAATTACACTACTACAGAGAAGGAAATGTTAGCAGTGGTGTTCACTTTCGACAAGTTTTAGTCCTGCTTAATACTTTTAAAGGTTATAGCCTATATAGACCATTCTACTTTGAAATATTTGATGAATAAGCTGGATGCTAAGCCATGTTTGATTTGATGTTATTCTCTTATAGGAGTTTGACATAAAAATCATAGATAAGAAAGGAAAAGAAAATTTTTTAGTGAATCACTAATCTCAATTGGATGAAATAGTTATGAAAAAAGAAGACAAAGACATCAAGGAGGTTTTTCTTAAATAGAATTTGCTAACCGTGCTTACCTTACCTTGTATATAGATATAGTGAACTATTTATCTGGTAATGTTTTACATCCTGACTTCTCATACCAATAGAAGAAGAAATTATTTTCTAAAATATCAAAGAAATATCTTTGATACGACCCTTTTCTTTACAAGATATATGCTAATGAAATCATTTAAAGATGTATTCCTATTAAAAAAGTGCCTTCAATTCTAAGTTATTGTCATTCAAGAGAAACTAGGACACTTTGGTCTTACTAGAACCACACATAAAATACTGGAGTGTGGTTTCTATTGACCTACATTATTTAAGGATGCATTTCATTTTGTTAAATCTTATGATAATTGCCAAAGGGTTGGAAACATTTCTCTGAGACATGAGATGCCATTAAACAACATTTTAGTGTATGAAATTTTTGATGTTTTGGGTATTTATTTCTTGGGACCATTCCTATCATCATTCTCTAAACAATACATCCTAATAGCTGTTGATTATGTGAGCAAATAGGATGAGGCAGTTGCTCTTCTAATGAATAAAGCAAAAGGTGTAGTTTGTTTTCTTAAGAAGAACATTTGTACTAGATTTTTGGCATTAAGGGTAATCATAAGTGATTAGGGAACACACTTTTGCAATAAGAAATTTGATTCCCTCCTTTCAACATATGGTGTTACCCATAAAATTACTACACCTTACCATCCTCAAACTAGCAGTCAAGCCAAAATTTCAAATCGAGAAATCAAAAGAATTATAGAAAAGACTATTAGCTCTTCAAGAAAGGATTGGGAACTTAAGTTAGATGATGCACTGTGGATATATCTAATTGTCTACAAAACTTCCATTGGAATGTCTCCTTACAAGTGAGTATTAAGGAAGGCTTGTCATTTGCTTGTTGAGTTAGAACATCGTGCCAATTGGGCCATTAATTTTCTTAATTTTGACTCAAGACAGGTTGGAGAAGAAAGACTTATGTAATTGAATGAGTTAGATGGATTTCATATTGATGCTTATGATAACTCTAAATTGTATAAGGAAATAGTTAAAAAATGACAAGATAAGCATATCATTCAACGAGCGTTTAAAGTTAGTAATAAGGTCTTGATTTATAATTCAAGGTTGAAGTTATTTCCAGGTAAGCTAAGATCAATATGGACAGGCCCCTATGAAGTGATCAAGGCTTACCCATTTGGAATAATTGAAATCACTAATGGTCACTCAATTTTCAAGGTAAATTGGCAAAGAGTGAAGTTGTATAGGCGTAGTTCAGTTAAGGAGTCTTCTGAGACTCTTTCAATTTTTAATCCTCATTAAATTAGGAATTATCCATGTTAGGTAAGTAATTGTGTGTGATTTTTTTTTACTTCGTGTGTTAGGACCTTTTGTTAATATTTTGAAGCCCTTTTAAGTGTGCTTGAATTAGTATTTCCTTAGTTTTTTTATTTTTCTTTAATTTATGAGTGTTTTTCATTTTAATTCTAAGAAAATTTGTTGAACAATCCATTACATATTGTTCGGACAAGGTTTAAAAAGATTTTTGATGCAAATTAGGTTTGAAAATCAAGAGAAAATGAGTCAATAGAACCAATACGTAGGTCTGTATTGACCCCCGTATTAGTACCCTATTGTAGAAGCAATACGACAAGTTAAATATAGTGGTCTCATACCGTCGTGTTAGTTTCCAACCCGTTATATTCCTTTGAAAACACAGCTTTTCAAAAACGCAGAAACCCTTCTTTTTCCGCTCATACTGCTATATTCACCTCTCTTCTTCCAACCACTTATCTCCATCATTTTTTAACTAAATCGAGTGATTTAGTGTCTATTTGTAAAAAATTCCATTTTCTATCTAATTATAGCCTCAAATCACTTAAATCATCCAAAAATCGCATCCAATCTTCATAAAATAGTCTCAAACTACTGTTCATGCTAGGTTTCAATTTTTTTCATTTTTCTTGAATTTTAGGCCTCTATTCCATTAGATTTTGATGTCATTGTTTTCTAAATTCTATAAGCTTTCCATTAATACCAATTTTGCTGCATTTCGTTAACATTAAATTTTTGAACATTTTTTTATTAATTAAATATTTGTCAAAATTTTACTGACATATTTTTTTGGATTTCTTGTTGTCATTTAACTTATTTTGGGTGCCTTTATCGAATTGTTTTCGATCAAAATGCCACCTAGAACTGCTTTTGGACAACCTTCGAGGAAAAGGCCAACTTGTGATTAGGCTTGATTTACGGTGCGTGAAAATTCAGACTAACTCATCTCTCACTACAACAACAAATTTGTTTATAAGCGCTCCATTCATCCAGATTTAAAAGCTCAATTCAATGTCTCAAGTGCCTTTTGTGTGCTAGGCTAGGAGCCAGTTATTACCTTTACAGGACCAATTTATCAGGATTTTGTATACGAACATTGAAGAAAAGGATGCAGCAAATATGGTAAAAATCTGTAGTATTGTGAGGATTATTCCTATTCATTTGACTCATGCCTTTCTTTTTGAATATTTGAATATTCCTGATGAGGGAGACGTTTATGTGAGATCGCGATATTCATTTCATGGAGATTAGTTGGTTCAAATCTCAATTTTTTGGTTGCTAATGTTGATGCTGCCGTAAGATTAGTTAAAGAGAACGATCATGCTTATTTTGTTACATTGTTAGGAGTAAGGGACCGCATTGTTATTGCCATTTAAATTTTCAATATGATCCCTAAGATGAGTAGGCTGAAAGAAGTTAGGCTCAATGATGCGTACCTTCTTTACAAGATGCTTCATTGGTCAGGAACTATTCTAAAGATAATGTTGACTGGTTTTATCATCACCTCTATGAGGGAAATAGTGAGAATGCATAAACTGAGCAAGACTTTCTGCTTCCCCAGCTTACTGAGTAGGATCTTTCAAGCATTACGAGTTAATGTTGATTCTGAGGTGGCAGTGGATAAGGGTCATTATACTTGGATCAATATCAGTACTCTGAAGTTATGGAGGTTTATGCAAGTACAAGGAGTATGGCGTCACTTAGTAGAGAACGAATAACCTGAGGTTCCACCCACTTCTGATGCTCCTGATATACTAGAGGAGGAGAAAGGTGAGGCTTCATCTGAGGCTCCATCGAGTGTGTATCCAGCTGTTATTCTTCACCTATCATACCACCTCCACGTTCTATTGCTGATCTTTTGATTGGCTTCATGACTTTCTTGACCAACATGAAGTCTCGACTTTCTTTAGGGATGTTTGAGTTTCGTGGTGTTGTTGAGGCTCGTTTAAATAGTATGGATCTTCATATGGTTAGCATGGATTCCGCTTAGCACGACTTGAGGAGTATCAACGATCCCATTCTCAGAGGGATCCAATTTGGGTTCAGATGGTCAGAGTCCTCATAGTTAGGATTTGGATTATTTACACAATTTGTCTTAGGAATTTTATTTTTGTTCATGTGTTTTCATTTCAGTCTAGTAGTATAGGTTGTTTTAGATCTAATTGACACATTTTTATGTATTTTGGTTTTTTGATGTACTTCGATTCCATATTATATGACTAGAGCATTTTTGATATTTTCTGTGTTTGATCTTTGTAATGCTTTCACTTCCTGCTCATCAAATCGATTGAACAAACCATATTGTCTTTGTCAAATCATTGTATTCCTTTCCTTACTTTCCTACTTTATGCATTTATTTCCTTTATAAACATTGATGAAAATGTTTACTTTAAGTGTGGAGGAGGGAATTTATGTTTTATACATATTAGGGATTTTTATACACTTCACTTTATGAATCAATTTCTTACATTATACACTTGCATATTGTGAGTCTAACAGTATTTTAAGTTATCATCAATTTCATCATAATCTATACATTATGGGAAATTTTTTCGATTTTGATACTTCTTATTATCCTTATTTTCTTTTGACCTTAATAATTTTGACAATTTGAAATGTTATATGATTAATTTTGACTATTATTGACTAAATACCTTTAACTCATTTCATTATTTGGATAACAGGTACTTGATGATTATAATGATATTCTACATATAAAATGAAACTTCTTTAGTAATTTTAAAACTTCTTTTAAAGCACTTTTATCATTCGAAGAAAAATGAAAAAGATCCAAAATTAACCTTTTAAAAAATAAAATTAACATTAATTAGTTAATTAGTTAAAATAAGTAACTAAAATCCACTCCTTTTATTTCTAATCTTATATGTATGTATATAAAAAATTGATGAATAAATGAAAGAAAAAGAAAAAATAAAAAGAAAAATAGAAAAAGAAAAAGAAAAAGAAGAGAGCAATATATATATATAAGGTTGAAGTTATGAATGTGGCTCACAGTCGATTGATTTAATGTGACTTAGTTGAGTAATCAGGGGTTGTTCACGATAAAATATTCACCTCCACGTAAAAAGACTGAAGTGACTTCTCAAC
>JAOXYD010020200.1:0-28290 GCA_028565735.1 Pinacopodium congolense
AAGGGTTGATCTTCACCCATTGGAAAGGAAAATTGATAGGTTTCTCTTGACCTTAGAACAAGATTGTGATAGGTTCCTCTTGACTTTAAAATAAGATTGTACTGGATTACTTTTCACATTAAAGTAAGATTGTAAAGGTTCCTTTTATCTTTAGAATCAAGATTATTGTAAAGGTTCTTTTTGGCCTTAAAAAAAAGATTGTCGTAATGGTTACTCTTTACCCTTTTAAAGTAAGATTGGTTATTAGTGAATTTCTAACGAGTAATTGAAGAGAGTGCGTAGTTTATCTTTGAGATAGGAGATCCTCTGTAAATCTCATTGTTTATCTCTTTCCTTACCTCTTTATATTTGTGCACTTGTGATTACTTTATTATTGATTAAATTTGTTTAATATTGGCATAAAGTTTGACATATCATTTACGTTGAATTTTGGTTAGAGAATTCATTTAATTGATGTTAGCCTAAGGTGTTTAAGTTGTTTCAATTTGCAAAGAACACAAAATTCATCCCCCTATTAGATACCATAGGGCTTACACTTTCCTATGTCTATATATAAAGGCACTTCAGAAAACTTTTTCTGCATGAGTGTAGAATAAAATTTTTCATTGCTTCCCTTTTGCTTCTCTCTTTATTTTCCATATTGTGTGCCTATTGCATCCATTAGACTCATAATTCTATATAACTTCTCACATCCTTACGTTTGATTTATTTCTTTGTTATTTTCCCAACATTTCATAGTATTAGAGTTTTTAAGTAAGTACAATTCGTGTATTCCTTCTTACTCAAATTTCAGGTGAGGTCATATGTTGGGTAAAAGAAAAAGAGAGTAATATAGGAGAGAGCCCTAATGAGAAATAAAATTCGTCATAGTAGTTAACGACGCTACTCCTTATTCTTAGAGTTTTTAAGTAAGTACAATCCGTGTATTCCTTCTTACTTAAATTTTAGGTGAGGTCATATGTTGGGTAAAAGAAAAAGAGAGTAATGTGGGAAAGAGCCCTAATGAGAAATATAATTCGTCATAGTAGTTAATGACGCTACTCCTTACTCTTAACCTTTAATTCTAATTTTAAGGGGGTAGGGGGAATTATCACATTTGGAGTCTCCAATTGAAAACTATGTTCAAGTTTCAAGAATTATAAGATTTGTGTTGCTCGTTGGTTATATGATTATGAAAATTGAAATGCTTTTAACGATTTTACTTTGAAAACCAACGTGATAAGGCAAGTGCACATATCGAACAAGTAATATAATGGAGTATATTTAAGACTTCAAGTGTCAAATCCATGGGAAACTTGTGATTGGTTAAGTGCCAAATTAATAAGATTAAAATTATCTAGGAAATTCTAAATTAAATGATTAAAAAGAGAAAAACGACTAAACCATCTTACTATATTTCAAACCTTGCAATTTTGAGTTATAAAATGATTTCTAAATTACTGAAAATTATCAAATTATGGAAATCAACTAAGGATTAGGTGATAAATGAATTAATCAAGCTCTTAACAATTTTAAAGGCTGAATTAGAGTTCCTTCACAAATTTAAAAGAAAGTTATGATTAAGACTTATGTATTTTCTTTATTAATCTTAATTTAAAGTTTGGTTATGTCTTAAATTAAGACAATAGGTTTTAATTTCAAGAAGTTGATTTTTGGATTTGAGGTCTCAGATCTCTAACTTTTACAAATAATCAAAGTTTAGTCATTGATTGATTGATTTATGTTGTTTATTGATTTTTCTAACAATCTAAGTTGATTTCTCAAGTCTTAGATTATCTTTCACTCTAATCTTAAGTGGCTAGCCTAAAATAAGAACATTTAGACATTTAATAAACAAAATCAAACCTTTATACATGTATTAAAGCTCTCTTAAAATATAAATTCACAAATCCTTAGCTGGAAAATGGATTTAACCACACATGATCATCAAAGCATACAAAACATGCATCTTAAACCATATGTTTTAATAAATCAAAAAATATAAGCTGAAATAATAAGTTTAGAAGTTACAAAATAGGTTTAGAAAGCTCCTGGACTTGTCTTAAACTCCTCAATGTGATCTAGACAGCAACACAGCTTCAAAACACACAATAACTTGCAGAAAAATCAAAGAACATTAAAAAAAATGTAAGCATAAGAACATGAACTTTGATTAAACCAAAAAACAGAGAAATTACAATAGTAATTTGAGTTTAAAGAACCCCTATGATAGTTTAAAAACTTAGATATATATCTCAGCTACAAGCTCAAATAAACATAAACTCAGAAAACACACTAGAACTCGAATTGAAAGTGGTTGAAGCCTCTGAACTACTTGAAACACAATAAAGAGAGAAGGAGGAGCTTCACTCTCAAACTCAAATCTGATTACCCTTCATTGAATGTGTATGTCTGCTTTTTTTCTTTTATTTTTCCACTCTAGCAGACTCCCACTTGACACTAGAAGACATCAAAATTAATGAATATCAGGTATAAACTGCAATTGTGGAGATTTGGGGTGGATATATTTATCTGATCTATCAACGACACCCTGGGCTGACGAACAACGACACTCTCAACCCACTATTGATAGTCAAATTTTTACTTCTTCATCTTGGGCCTACTCATCCTTCAACAGTGGGTATCTAGACCATCATTAAAGGCAAAAAACTTGCAAATTTACATCTTTTTGTTCTAATCTCCATCATTTATCAACAACTTGCAAATTAATCATAATAATATATAAATTCAACCTTTAAGCATTGAATTTGAGGTCATATTTAAAAAAAAATCAATAAAATCTCAATAAATTTAACCCATAACAACTTAGTGGAAAACATGTTCGAAGACTCAGATATGGAACAGTCCAACCAACAGCCATAGGAGACTCAAAAGAAGGATGCCAAGGACTTATTTCTCGTCCAAAAACACCTCAATGAGGAGATCTTTCCTAGAATTGAAGTGACTTTTACTTCCAATCAGGCATGAGAGATTTTGAAGTTAGAGCATATAGGAGATAAAAAGGTAATTACTATAAAATTACAAACTCTTCACCTTGATTTTCAGACATTAGCCTTGAAAAAAAAAGAAACTGTATAAGTTTTCATGTCTAAAGTATTTGCTCTTATTAATTACACGAATTCTTATAGTAAGAATATTAGTAATGAGACTGTTGTGAGTAAAGTTTTGATAATTTTAATCATCAAAATTTGAACATGTGGTTGCTACCATTGAAGAGTCTAAAGATCTATCTATTTATTATTTTGATGAATTGTTAAGTTCCTTATTAGCATATGAAGATATACTAAGTAGGTCTTTTGAGAAGGTTGAGTAAAAGGCATTTAAGGTCAAAAGGGAGTCTTCTTATAAGGGAAACACAAATAATTTAGAAGGCTGTAGATAGGACAAAAACTACTTCAAAGGTCATGGTTGTGGCAGAGGTAGGGGCAATCTAATGAGCAAAGGTAAAATAAAAGTACAATCCAGTGCCATAGTTGCAAAAATAAGGCCATAAAGAGGTTGATTACTAGGCCAAACAAAAAGATGAACAGAAGCAAGCAAATTTCATAGATAAGGCTGAAGAAGAGGGTAACTTATTCATGGCTTATTATCTTATTAATAATGTTTTAAATGGTGTATTGTTTATGGACAACGAATGCTCTAATCATATATTTAGAGCAAGGTCACTATTTAAAGAACTTGAAAAGTCTCAGAAAAGTGAGGTTCGACTTAATGAAGGTTAAAGGAAAAGGTACAGTTGCTATCAAAAGTAAAAAGGGTAATGTTAAGCCCTTCATGATTTACTATATGTTCCTAATTTAGCTCATAATTTGATAAGTATTAGACAATTGTTGGACTGTGGATAATCGATGTTTAATGATAATTGTTGTTTGATTCAAGAAATATGATTAGTTAATTATTAGTTTTCTAATGAATCAAAATTAAATATTTCCTCTAGAAGTTGCAACTATGCAAAACTATGTTTTAGTCGTTAGAACTAGCGAAGCAATAATTTGGCACTTGCATTATGGGCATTTAAAACATGAATGGGCTAAAACTATTTAGTGGGAAAAATATAGTTGTTAGGTTACCTAAAATTGATGCTCTTGAATTTTATGAAGGTTGTGTTTATAAGCCTTATGGCACATTAAACCATTTAAAAAATCTAGGCCAACTTTAAATATATGCAATCTCTAATTAAAATTCAACATAAATAGAATGATATGATTATATTAATATTATTCAAATTCAAACAATAATAAAACAAAAATAAAAGCATAAAAGTAAAGAGATAAGGGAAAGAGAAGAACATTAAGATTTATATAAGTTTGCCTACCCTTCCTCTCTCCAACAACTTGTTAGAAATTCCTTAAAACTAATCTCACTTTAAATGGTTGAAGAGTAACTTTTTACAATCTTGTTTATAAGAGTCAAGAGAAACCCAATACAATCTTAATTTACAAAGGTCAAAAGGAATCCAACAATCTTACTTTCTAATGAGTGAAGAGTAACCCTTTCAAACACTACTAAAATATACAATTTTTGTTCCATAAAACTAACCCCAAATTTAGGCTACCTAAGCTTCAACACAAGCTTATATAATTCAATAAAAACCTGGTCAAAATCAATACTTAAAGGGACTTAAATGTAACTAATGCACTGCTTATACTTTATGCATTTTCTAATGCTTATATATGGCTTAAATCAATCCAATTCACATTATAAAATTAAAATAACTAAAATATTATTTTTCACAGGTCAAGAGCAACCTATTTACACTCTTTTTAATGCTAAAGATGAGCCTTAAAATCAATCAACAATGATCCCAAACAAATCCACAAGTTAAATAACCAAAAGCACACATTTTATGGTATTTCAATAAAGCTCATGCAATAAAATCAATTATGAAAATTATAGAAAAATAAACAATGTGGCAAGTCTTCTAACATCTTAATAGATCATAAACAATCCAATTAAAGCAATAAAATTGAGTTTAACTCACCAAAAATTTAAATTAAACACAATGGCATGCAATATGTCAAAATATGACCTGTTAAAGTTGTAAATCCTAAATAAGAGATTTCAATCCACTAAAATATTCAAATTCAACACAAAAAATCTAATGGAACATTAATCTATCAGTTAACAACAAATTGTAGTAATAAAAATGAAATTAACATATTAAGCAAATAAATTGAAATAGGAGTAAACAAAGAACATGCAAACCTAGACAACTTAGAGCAACATGTAAAATTTGAGCTTAAAATAATAAAATAAGAGCTTAAAAATTTGAAAAAAAGTTAACACACTTTTGAGACCTTAAGAAAAATGAATGTGATGTTTCAGAAGCAAAAAACGTAGATTTAATTACTAAAAACTCGAAAAACATAGTAAATGAGCAAAAATAGAGACATTTTTGGTGCATATGACTTTGTGAGCTTGAAAAAATGAATTTGACACTTAAAAATTCTAAAGCAAGCTCAGTGAAAGTCATCTATGCCTAAACAAACTGAAAACAAAAATTTTACAGTATTAGAAATGAATTTAAAACATTTGTTCTTACCACCTCCTGATTGGAATTGAAAGAATTTTTCCATCTCGTTTGAAAAGATAATAATTGTTTTTCCTTCCTTTAAGACTATTAATAAAAGCAAGAGCAATAGTTGATTCCTTATCTAGTATTGTATTGATTGTAGGTGTGGAAGCTTTTCTGTATTACTTAGTGGCAAGAAAATTGAGATTAAATGAAGGGTAGTCAGAAAGTTGTCAAAACTTGAGTAAGAACACTTTGAAGGCTTTGATTTTTGATAAAAAGGCATTAAAAAATGTTTTGAAAGGCTTAGAACACTTATTTATAGTATTAAGAAGTGGTTAGAGATGTTCGAAACAAAAATGAGTCGTTTAGGAAACAAAAGGTAACTAAAACCCAAAACCCTAAAACTAGTCGTTAGAGACAAAGACCAAAATGGTGGTTCTTAGGAAGCTCAACAGCACTGTTTAGGTCCTTGTCAACCGTCGTTGAACTCTCTGGGAAGCAGGGGTTAAACAGCCCTTGAAATGAGGCTCCATTTAAGTCCTTTTCAATTGTCATTTAAGCTCCATAAAACACAAAATCATATTCATGTCAATTCTAAACATTTCCAAACAATTTCCTAATATTAATCAAGAATTCAATCAAGTTTTAAAATATATATTAAGGCTTTTTCAATTTTCAAAACCTTTCAATTGATTCAAACATAAGAATTAGCCTTGATTTTGAAAATTTTTTATTCTTTAACATTTCCAAACATTTTCCTAACATTAATCAAGGATTCAATCAAGTTTTAAAATATATATCAAGGCTTTTTCAATTTCCAAAACCTTTCAATTGATTCAAACATAAGAATTAGCCTTGATTTTGAAAACTTTTTAATATTTAACAATTTAAACTTTTTTATAAACATTTTCTAAAGTTCTCCAAACCAAAATTCACATCATAAATAGATTTAAACAAATTTAAACACATATAAATAATTTCAAACAACATTTTATTTCACTTAAATTCATCAAGAGGCATATATTAACATTATTTTTTCACATTACCTCTTGATTAAACACCTTAATGTCCATATGCCTTTCTAAAACAATTTCTATCATGTTAATGTCATAATTAAAATTAATTAATCACTAAAACTACAATTCAAATCCTATATGTAAATGTAAGATTGCTTTCAAGAATTAATAAAGATCAAGTTCAAGAAACTTACAATATTAAGACACTTTCCTAAGCCTATTCATCCTTGATCTTCATTTCTTAATCTTCACTCTTGATCATCGAATGCTTGTTCCATTCTTCATTTTCTTCATAAAGGCTCTTCTATCTTGGCTCAAACACATGTCATTCCATAAATTGCATTTACCTATCTTTTTATATATCAAAATCATCATTAAAACAAATGATTAGAACCTGCCTTTATTTAATAATCTCCCTCTTTTTGATAATGAAAAAACATGTGATATTAAGTGCAAATAAAATATATATGCAACACCTTTCTAGTAAAAATCATCATGTATTATGAAATGATATATCTCTCCTTATTTATACTTAAAAAAACATATTATTCCTTAATTTAAAAATACTCTCTCCCCTTTTTTGATATCATTAAAAAAATTACTAATTGTAACTAAATCTTAAAACTTATCCCTTTAATTCATGCATTTAAAAAAATATACCAATTTTATATAATACTCCCCCTAAATGTATGCAATTATGCATTATGAGATAATTATTCATAAAAATGGATAAACACATTAAAAAATGTCAAAAATCACGTATTATGCATCATTATTCTTGAAGAATGAGTATTTTCTTACTCTATGCACAAAATCCATAAAAAATGCCTAATATGCATTTTTATTCATAAAAAACATATACTACTCATCTTTGTATAAAAAAATGTTTATGCATATATTGTATGAAAATCACGTGTTTCATAAATTATATTTCAAAAATACATATTATGAAATAAAAAGACATATTCATTCATATAAAGCTTATTATGCTTCTAAAACACAAATTATACATATTTTGCATTCTAAACATACATCATACATCAATACCATGTAAACTTCTCGTAAGTCATGTAAAACCAATTCAAATAAGTCAAAAAGATATACTCTTCGTAAATTTATGCATTTTAAAACTTTTAATCATATAAGGGGAATGTACATATCTTAAAATACTGCACAATTTCAAAATTGATACCAATTTGTAAAACATGATACTAATTATAAAAAAATATAATGCCAATTGATATAATACTAATTGAAAATTGAAAGATATGGTACTATTTAAAAAAATATGATACTAATTACAAAAATCATTTTCAAAACATGTGTAATGCATTATTTTCTAAACAAATCATATACTAAAATCAATATAACGCATCAATTTAAAAAATCATGTAATAATTTTAATATAAAAGCTAATCATGTAACACCAAATATGAGAAAACATGCTAAGGCTTCCTCTAAACACATACATCAATTCTTCTACCTAAATCACACATACTAAGGCCAACATTCTTAATTTAAGCATAAAATTCAAAAATATTCATTAAGCTGTATATTTTCAATTAAGAGCATAGGGGGTATCTTTATTTACATTACCTTTTTAAAACCAAATTCTTTACTCCTAACTTGGTTCAATAATTAAGTTTCTTAGTTTACTCATGTGAGAGTTCTTGATGATGTTTCTACTTCCACTAAAATGTTGGAGATGGCACTTTCTTACTTCCTTGCTTAACCCCAAATTTCACCAATAGATGTTGACCTTCATAATAAAGAAATTAATGGACTCTGGGTACCTACACTAACTGAAGTGATCCTAGGATTGTATGCATGTATACGAGGAACATATGAATGTCTAGGATCTCTTTGCCTATCTTAGATCCAAAATACATCATTATGATTTTGTGCATTCCTAAAGAAATTATGCCTATTTTTATTAGATGAACATTCTTTCTAGCTTTTGTCCCAGATGCATATATGAAAGCATGATGATTGTTCTTCCCAGAAAGTAATTTCGATAGAGATGCAACATCTTTAAAAGTTGGCCTATGATGAGTCGTCGAGAACTCACAAATAATAAATTTACCTAATTAACCTAACTATATAGTTAGGATAAGTAGGGATTGGCCCCACAGAGAGTTAGGGTATGCTGCTATTTTTAATGTTGTAAAGAAAAACAAAAACAAAAACTCCAGAACGCAAAAAGAACTAACATAAATAAGATGCAATAAAAATAATAAAAGGGCAATCACAATGCAAAATACAATAAACAAACAACAATAACAAAAAAATAGGCCGAAGTTGTTGTCGCGGTTCTAGGATAACTATTGATTATTGAATCTAGATAAAAGTTGCTCTGTCTATGGTGTTAGGTTCGAACAAGCTCCAAAACCCTTAGTTCCTTTTAAATAGGCGGATCTAACAAGCTCTAGAAATACCCCTAACTACACGATAACCTAAAACAAGTTCTCTAGATTTAATGGTGCAGCAGCACTACGTGTTAAGAAACAACTAATTTAGGCTACTAACTCGCAAGTTCGAAAAGTGTAACCTAAAGGTATGGAACTCTAAACTTGTTGATTAAGTGTCCTAACAAAACCAACCATCCAATTGTTACTTTTTGGAAATTGACAAGGATAATTACGTATCACATGCTCAATCCTAACATTTAAATTAGGAAATCACCTAAAGGATGATCAATCTTAAAGTTAATACCTAATTCATGACATTTAACCAAGATTCCAAACTAATCTAACCTAAAAACACCAAATTAATTCAAAGCAAACTCCATTCTTAGAATTAATTATCCTTTATCCTTCCTATACCTTCAAACCCTTTAAGAAACTAGCCAACACATATTCAAATTAACTAAAACAAAGACTAAACTAACACAAACCATACTTAATTAAATTAAACCAAGGCTAAAAAATTAAAAACACCAAAAGAAAAATACAAATTAACACTTAAACTAACATAAACATAAATTACTTAAACTATTAATTAATTAACTAAAACTTAATTTAACTAAACTAAAACTAAAACTTTAAATAAAAATTTCAACATATATAAATTGAAAAAAAAATAAAATTAAATGATTAATATCATAAGAGCAAGCACAAAAACTAATTGTCAAAGATAAATTAACCAAAGACATAAAGCATAAATGAAAAATCAAAAAACAAAACTTAACACTTAATAAATATAACATAATAACTCAAAGGTTTATATATAAGAAAACATCAAAGACATAAACTAAAATCATAGCATTCAGACAACATAAGGAAAATCAAGGGAAAAAAGACAAAGAACTAATGCTATAGTAAACAACAAGCAAAAGGTGGTGGATGAACAATAATTTAATTCAAAATAAATCCTAAATGGGGTAGCTGAGAACACATTGCTGCATCTTCACTCTTCTTTGTATTTTTGCTACAACCTCATTCTTTGTGAATGGTGGCAACCTTCGTCCAAGCAAGCTCTAAGCTTCCAAAGGATGATGCCATCCTCTCCTGGAAAGTTGGAGAGCTTTAAGTAGTCATTTAGTTAGTGGAGGCAACTCCTACTTCATGTTTCTGCAGTTGACTTTGGTGTAGAGAGCTCTTCCACTCTTCAAGCTAGTTACAGCCAACACTCTCCACCAATTTTGGTACTGCCACCCCTTGCTTGTCTATCTAGTACCGACCACCCTCTTTTTGTTGCTCTTCCTTTTTATTTTATTCTTAAAATAGGGTTGTATGTTTCTAAGGAAAGCTTCACCAATTTGCTATCGTTTCATGCCCTCTAAAACATTACACTCCTTTAGCTTAAAAAAGCTGTTATGTTGGTCCTTTCTCCTTTGTTAATTTGATACTAAATTTTATCCATTTTATTGTCAAGAGAAGCTCCAAGTGCTATAGTTTTCTAAGGCCTCCAAGTGCTGCGTTTTGATGCAAGAAAGGCTCCTTTTTACTACTAAAAATTCAATGAAAAGCTCCTCTTTTAAATGCCTTTTGCTTATGTCATTTTGCCCCTTCTCTCTAGGCTCTTTATCTCCACTTGGAAAGCTTTCTTTCGCTATGCCATTTTGCTCCTTTATCTTCCAAACTTCATGTTTTTAGTTTGTATATGTGTTACATTATCATATCTACATGAAAATTCTCAAAGAATACAAATTAAGCATTTAAACACAAAAATAGGATTGAAATGAAATTCGAAAGCATATGAAAATTCAATATATTTCAATCCTATCAGCCTAGTATGAACTTTATATGCGGATGCACCATTGTCTAATGCGAGCTTTAGTATAATCTCTTCATTTAAGCTTTTGCCCTTTAAAAAATAGTTTTTGTAACTTTAGAAATATTTTCATCATCAAAATCTAAACCATATCTATTACTAGAACTCTTTTGAGCTCCTAGCATGTAATTCAGTTTTTTCTTACCCTTTATGTATTTTGACAAAGATTCCTTAAGGGCATCCACTTCCTTCTTCAAACAATCATTTTCATGCATAAATTTAGGCTCATAATCATTCATGGTAAAATTATCCACACTCTTAAATTCTACCATGATATACATCTCATTCTTTAATCTATCAATTTCTAAAATGTATGAATTTTTAGATTTTAACATATCATGTAATTCATCTTTTAACTGCTCATTCCAATGTAAATATCCATCTAATTCCTTTCTCAAAAAATCATTCACATTGACTAACTTATCATTCTCAATCACATAATCATTAGAAACAACATTCGCATTCTTAGATTATAAAGCACGTAAATCATTCTTTAATTTCTTATTTTATATCCTAAGATCATCTATCATCTTCACTAATTCCTTATGTTTGGAAGATAATTTCTTCCTTCTAAAGGTAGCACGTTCTAAACACCTTACTAATTCATCATAGTTTAATTCTACTTCTAAAACATTATTTTCATCATCATTAGAGTTAGAAAGTGCCTCATTACTTCTTTTGGAGTATTTAATAATGATGAAGCTTCTTTTATTAATGCCACTAAGCACACGTTTTGTATTTCTTCTTCTCCTTTAGCTTCCTCCACTTCCTTTACCTCTTCTTTGGCCTTTTCCACATCATTTCCACATATAAAATTTATTTTACCCTATACGAAACATCATTAACTAAAATACACATAGCAACTTTATCAAATATGTACCTATCTAATGCATCATGAAAGATATGCATGGCTCTTTCATTTAAGGAAACAACTTTTGACTCATTTAAAAATCTATAAGGACCATTTGAAATAAAATCCAATATATGAAAATCTTAACCTAGAAGAAAAATTTTCATTCCAATTTTCCACTCAAGAAAGTCAATTCTATTTGACCAAACCAATGCGCCATTTCTAATATTACTCACAATTTTGTTAGAACTTAATGCAAATGTGAGACTTAGGCTCTGATACCAATTGTAAGTCCTATGACACCTAAGAGGGGAAGGGGGATTGGGTATTTAAAGATTTTATTCTAAATTAAAAAATCTAAATAACCTAGGCTAATTTCAACTATATGCAATCTTTAACTAAAATTCATCATAAATGGAATGATATGCTTATACTAATATTAGTCAAATTCAATTAATAATAAAATTAACATAAGAGCATGAAAGAAAATAGATAAAGGAAAGAGAAGAATACTAAGATTAAGTTCGTCCATCCCAATGATATACTATATTCTCTCTTCAACTACTTGAAATTATAACAGCTTAGGCCGCCGCCCACAGATATTGTCCTCTTTAGCTTGCCCATCGAGTCGAGGGCCCCACGAATTTGCTTCTAGGGCCTTCATTAAAAATGCATATGTAAGGGAGAGGTGTTCATACCCTTATAAGAAGTAATTTGTTCCCTTCTCCAACCGATGTGAGATCTCACAATCCACCCCCCTTAGGGCCCAATATTCTCGCTAGCACAACGACCTAGGTACTATCTCTAATATTATTTGTAACAACCTAGACCACTCACCTGCAGATATTGTCTGCTTTGGCTTGCCTATCGGGCCAAGGGCCTTACAGTTTTGCTTCTAGGGCCTCTTTTAAAACGCGTCTGTGAAGGAGGGGTGTTCATATCCTTATAAGGAGTATTTCATTCTCCTCTTCAACCGATGTGGGATCTCACAGAAATCTTACTTTAAATGGATGAAGAGTAAACCTTCACAATATTGTTTACAAGTTTCAAGAGGAATCCAATATAATCTTGATTTACAAAGGTTACCCAATAATCTTACTTTCTAATGGGTGAAGAGTAACCCTTTTAAGCACTACCAAAATATATAATTTTTATTCCACAAAACTAATCCCAAATTCAAGAGACCTAAGCCTTAACACAAGTTTATGTATATTAATAAAAAATTGATTAAAATCAATACTCAAAGGGGTTTAAATACAACTAATGCAATGCTTATACTGTATACATGTCCTAATGCTCATACATGGCATAAATAAATCCAATTCATATTTAAAAAATTTAATGTCAAATATTATTTTCCATAGGTCAAGAGCGACCTATCAAAACTCTTTTTAATGGCAACTAGGAGCCTTAAACATAAGCAAAAATGAACACAAACAAATCCCCAAGTTAAGTAACCAAAAGCTCACCTTTTATGGTATTTCAATGAAGCTCATGTAATAACATCTATTATTAAATTTCTAGAGACAAATAAATAATATGGAAAGTCTAAAAGCACCTCAATAAATCACAAGAAATCCAATTGAAGCAATAAAAATGAGTTTAACTCACCAAAATTTCATATTAAACACAATGGCATGCAATATGTTAAAATATCAGCTATTAAATTTCCAGCTCCTATATAAGCAATTTAATAGAGTAAAAATATGCAAATCCAATTCAACAAACTTATTGAAACATTAATGTATTAGTCAAAAATGAATTTCAGCAATACAAATGAAATTAACATATTAAAAAAATGAATTGAAACATGAGTAAATAAAGAACATGCAAACCTAGACAATTTTAGAGCAACTTATAAAATTTGAGCTTAAAACAACAAAATAAGAGCTTAAAAATCGAAAAAAAAGTTCTAGCACACTCTTGAGACCTTAAGCATTTTTTAAGCAGTAAAAATAGATTTAATCACTGAAAATCAAAGAACACTATAGATGAAAAAAATAGAGGCAATTTTGGTATATATGACTTTGTGAGCTTGAAATAAAAAAAATTGACACTTAAAAATTTTAAAGCAACCTCAGTAAAAGTCATTTATGTCTAAACAAACTGAAAACAAAAATTTTACAGTATTAAAAATGAATTTAAAATAAGAAAATTGAGATTAAGTGAAGAGAAATAAGAAAGTTATCAAAACTTGAGTAAGAACACTTTAGAAGCTTTGATCTTTGATAAAAAAAAAAAGGCATAAAGAATGTTATGAAAGGCTTAGAACACTTATTTATAGTGTTAAGAAGGAGATGTTAGAACTAAAAATTAGTTATTTGGGAGACAAAAAGAAATTGAAATATAAAACCCCAAACTAGCCCTTAAAGATAGGGATTTAAATGGTGATTCCTAAGGAGCTCAATAACACCGTTCAGGTCCTTGTTAACCGATATTGAACTCTTTGGAAGCAAGGGTTAAACGACCTTTGAAGTTAGGTGCCATTTAGGTCCTTGTCAAGTGTCTTTTAAGCTCTAAAAAACATAAAATCATATTCAAATCAATTCTAAACCATTCCAAAAATTTTCCTAACATTAATAAAGACTTAAAATAAGTTTTAAAACATATATCAAGGCTTTTTCAATTACCAAAACCTTTCAATTGATTTAATCATAAGAATTAGCCTTGATTATAAAAACTTTTCATTCTTTAATAACTTAAACCTTTTCATAAACATTTCCTAAACTTCCCTAAACCAAAATTCACATCATAAATAGACTTAAAGAAATTTATACCCATATAAAAAACTTCAAACAACATTTCAATTCACATAAACTCATCAAAAGACATACATTAACATAATTTATTACGTTAACTTTTAATTAAATACCTTAATGTCTACATGCCTTTCTAAAATAATTCCTAACATGTTAATGTCATAATCAAAATCAATTAATCACTAAAACCATAATTTAAACCTTATATGTAAATGTTTATGCAAATATGACATGTAAATTGTGAGAGCCCTTTCAAATATTGATAAAGATCATGATTACGAACCTTACAACACTAAGACACTTTCCTAAACCTATTCATCCTTAATCTTCATGTCTTAAACACTTTAATGATGGCTCTTATACCTTGGCTCAAACACATTTAATTTCATAAATTACATTTACCTATCTTTCTAATACACAAAAACTCAAACATTAGTAACAATAATGTTTTGTCATCATCAAACCACGTGACTGGAAACTCCCTTAGTTCAATAATGTTTATCAAAAAAAAAATAAAAGTTAATTTTCTTATTAATGAGTCTTGGAGGGTTTTTTATTATCTTGAGTTAGTGCAAGCTAATGTTTATGTACCTATGAGTGTCATGTCCCTTACTGGAAGTCAATATTTTTTACTATTCACAAATGATTACAATCATATGAGTTAGGTTTATTTCTTAAAACAAAAATAAAAAGCTTTTAAGTGTTTAAACAAATTTAATTTCATAGTGAAAAATTAGAGGGGGAATCATATAAAAATACTATGTTCTAACAGAGGTGGTAAATTGACCTCTAATGAATTTTAACATTTTTTAGGAGGTAAATGGAATTCATAGGGAATTATTGGCACTATAAACATCAGAGTAAAATGGTGTAGTCGAGTGAAAAAATAGAATTGTGGTGAAAATGGATCATATCATGATGATAGCAAGCATTATTCCAAAAAGGTTTTGGTTTGAAGGAGTGGTAGGGACAATGTATCTCCTCAATATCTCACCAACAAAGGCCATTATGAATCAGACTCTATATGAAGCTTGGAAGGAAGAAAACTAAGGATGAGCCACTTGAAAGTCTTCGATTGTATAGCATATGCTTTGGATACTTTTCCATCACATAGTAAACCTAATGAAAAATTATAAAAATGCATTTTTATTGGGTACTGTCTTCAATCCAACATGTATAGACTGTATAATCCTGTGAATGATAAACTGATTATTAGCAGGGATTTCAAGTTTAATGAGGAAGAAACTTGGATTTGGAACAATAATGTTACAATAATTACAACACCTCAAGTTCTTATTAATGATGACCCTGCCATACTTTTACAAGAATCAGAAACTACAACTACTCCTTCCACTCTGAGAAGCACTCATTTAAGCTCTAACAATTCCTTTTCTTTAACCCTTGGCAACAATAGTTCTTTAATTCCAATAAGCTTATCACAAATAAGTTCCAATTTTGATACACCTATATGAAAATTCAAATATTTACTTGATATATATGCCTCATGTAGTTTTGTGTTATATGTTTTTTACTCTTTTTGCTTTTAGGTGTTATAGATAGTTAAGTATGACAAGAGGCTATGCATGAAGAAATGAAAAATATACAAAAAAATAATCAAATTTGGGAGTTAGTTAATCTTTCGAAAGGTAAAAATATTATTGGGCTTATATAGGTGTATCACATGTTGATGGTACGGTTCAGAAGCATAAAGCTCGTTTAGGCACTAAGGGGTACTCACAATAGTAAGATGTTGATTTTTATGAGACATTTTCACTAGTGGCTTGTTTTAAAATGATAAGAACTTTTTTAGCCTTAGTGGCATAATTAAAATGGCCAGTGTACAAGTTTGATGTTAAATTCTCTTTTTAAATGGCAATCTAGAAGACAAGGCATATGTTTCTCAACCTAAAGATTTTACAAATGGTGATTAAAGCAAAGTTTACAAGTTAAAGAAGGCATTATATAGCCTCAAGCAAGCCTTACGAGCTTGGTAAAGTAAGATTGATTTTTATTTTCGTGAAAATGGATTCGAAAGAAGCATAATTTATTTGAACAAGCAAGGGAAAATTGATTTCTTTATGGTTTATCTATATGATGATGACATGATATATATGGGGTCCTGTAAAGCTATTCTTATTGAATTTAAATCTTCCATGATAAAAAAAATAGAATGTCAGATTTGGGTTTAATGCATTATTTTCTTGGGCTTGAGGTGAACCAATGTGTTAATGGAATTTTTATTTCCCAACAGAAATACTCTACCAACTTTTTGAAGAGGTTTAATATGTTAAATTGTAAATAAACCCCCACTCAACTCCCATAAATGTGAGTCAATCACTCATAGCCTATGATGGTGGTCATTGGCAAGTGTAAAGTGATTTAGGAGTATGATTGGAGGTTTGATCTATTTGTCTCATACAAGGGTAAATATTGCATTTTATATCAATCCAGTTTCAAGATTCATGCACAGTTCATCAATGCATCATCTCGAAGTAATAAAGAGAATTCTTTGTTATGTCGCTGGAACTATCGACTTTATAAATTAGTATTCAAAAGTATCAAATTTTAAATTATGTGGTTTACTAACAATGATTGGGTAAGTTCTTTAGGTGATAGAAAAAGAACTTCTAGTTATATTTTTCCCTTAGTTCTAGTGTTATTTCATGGAGCTAAATAAAGTAAAATGTAGTAGCTTTGTCATCATCAAAAGTTGAATATATTACTCCATCTCAAACAGTTTGGTTAAGAAGATTGTTAGTAGATTTTAGGCATCTTTAAGAAGGCGCAACTAAGATATTATGTAAAAACAAAGCAATAATTGCTATGACAAAGAATCTAGCTTATCATAGTGGCATACAGGCATCCGCTATCATTTTATTTGAAATTTAGTAGCTAAAGGATTGATCAAAATGAAATTTTGTGGAACAAATGAGCAAGTTTTTGATATTCTTACAAAGTAATTGTAATAGAATTCTTACTCCTCTTAAAAATTATTCCCGTAAGAAATGCAAATGTTTAAAATAGGGAGCTAAATTTGCTGGCATAGAGGCCTTAATGGATGATTATTTTAAGGCACACATGTTTAGATCTTGAAAGAGGCCTAAAGTTGTTTCCCACTTTCTCCATTTGCTATTGTACTGTCCTCCACTTTCCTAGTTATCCTAAATTTTAACAAGAAATTTCTCTTTACTTTAATATAAGTAGTTAGCAATTAGTCTATGTAAAGTGACAGTAGAAATTAAATTCTCAATTGTCTCTAGGAGCCTTGTCCTCTCCATACAAATAACTATAAGTGACCCCTTTAATTTTATTTCATCTATTTTCCGTTGTTTCTACCAATTTTGGTATCAGAACCCTAAACATTTCAAAATGGTCAACACTCATCATTCTACTTTTCAAAACCCTTTTCAACACACCTCCACCAATCAACCTAGCAATCAAGCTTCTTCTTTTGTCTAAGCTATTAACCTAAATAACCCTCAAACACAAACCCTGTTTTACAATAGGTTCCAATAATTGCAATTAAACTTGAAGTTGTTGACTCGTTGGCATCTGAAGTGGTAGCCATGAAGATTCAATAAATGGGTGCCCATCAAATAGATTTTAGAGGAAAAGTTAAGGAAATTCCACTTAGGCCTCATAAACCTAGAAGATCGAATTGGTTCGAGGTTGAAGGAGAGAATGTCGACAACCCTTGGTGGAGTTGTAATCCTACCCTACATTCACACACAAAGATGGAAATTCCTAAATTTGATGGCAACAATTCTCAGGGTCGAATCCTCAAAGCAGTACAATATTTATGCTATTATCAAACACCTAATGAATTGAAAGTAGTCATTATGGTAATGTATTTAGAAGGTGATGCATTAGATTTGTTGTCTTGGATCAATAGCAAATGAAATATTTTATATTGGGATGAACTTGTGAAGGCTTTGTAAGACAATTATAAACTTGTTGAATTCTAGAATCCAGATAAGTTTTTTTGCAGCATCTGACAAACAAGATCTATAAGCGAGTATCGACAAGAATTTTCCAAACGATCTGCTTAAGTCTTCAACTAGCCATAACATTGCCTCTTAGATGTGTTTTTGAATGGAAGATGGGAGAAACTTTAAGTTGATGTACAGATTCATAAACCACAAATAGTTTATAGGTCCATGAGTTTGGCCTTAATTTGAGACCAAACTAAACTCAATTTGTAGACTAAGAGGAGTAAGTGGGCCCAACTCTAATGTAGCTTCCTATCGAGTTCTCTCTGGTAACTAGACAAGCATTCAACCTTCATCATCGACTTCTACATGAGGCATTAACTTAATGCCAATAACGTCTAACTTAACTCGCAACTGGGATGTTAATAAACAAAATCACCTTGCCAAAGGGTTATGCTTCCAATGTAATGAAAGCTTTGCACCAGGTCATCGTTACAAGCAATCAGCCTTCTCCCTTATGGAGTTGATAGATAAGGTTAACACCATAGAAGAACTAGTTCTTGAAGCCAATGATGGAGAAGAAGTCCCAATAGATTTTTCTAAAATTTAGCTACATATCATCTTAGGTAAGACCAATGGAATCATCACGAAACTTAAGGGAACTTTACATGGAATTCAAGTTTTATTATTAGTAGATAGTGGGTCAACATATAACTTTATTGCATCATTTCTCATGAAAAATTTAGGAATTCTAGTTGACAATACTACTCCTTTTAGTGTCCATATAGGACATAGAGAAATTATTTAATGTGACCAAGTTCATTGAAAGGTCTCTATAAAGCTTTAATAATAGCAAATTATTCAAGACTTATACTACTTTAGGATTGGGGTGCTAAGTTAGTTTTAGGCATAAAATGGTTTACATCACTTAATAAAGTTTAAGCAAATTGGAATAAGGCGTTTATGATATTCCATGTAGACGGCAAACATTACAAGCTTTAGGATGTTCTAACATTTACAAAACTTGTGGCCTCATTTTAGGCTTTCTCCAATTTTGGTAATGCTTAAGGTAATTTTCCACCTTCAACTTATCATTTATTATTGAAGAAATACAAAGCAATATTTTCTGAATTAACTAGCCTTCCACCTTATCATTCCCATACCTATGCCATTCCATATTTACCCCAGTCCAAGCCACCGAATGTACAACCTTATCGATACCTTTACCACTAGAAAAATGAAATTGAAAAACATGTTAAAAAACTCCTTACATCAGGTTTCATTAAACCTAGTATCAGTCCCTTTGCAAGCGTGGCTCTATTGGTGCAAAATAAAGATCAAACCTGAAGGTTTTGTGTCGACTACATAGCCCTTAATCAAATAATTATACCTAACAAGTACCCTATCCCTAACATTGATAAGTTGCTTAGTGAACTCTATAGATCTGAGGTTTTCTCTAAAATTAATTGTTAGGGGTCAAATTGATTGCATTTGATTGATAATTTATTAAATTATAACCCCTAATTCAGTGCTTAATTATTCAATTTATGTATTATTATATTTACTTTGCAAGATAGAGCTTGAAGATGGAGATTAGAGCAAAAATTGGAAGAAAAAGCCTTATTATAGACCATAAATGGCACCCTCTTAGGGTCACATTGATAGATGAGCAGGGGGCCATTGATGAGTTCATCATGCGTCTATCAATAATGGGGTTACAGGGTGCCATTGTAAATCGGCTCACCCTACCATTAATAGAGCCAGTCAATAATATCAGGCTCAAATCTTCAAAATTACGGCTTGGGTATGCTCTTCATCAATGCTCTTGTATTCTATCACATATGGGGGGTTATTGAAGCTATAAAAACAAAAAAAAAACAACACAAATTTACGGAGCAATGAATCAGAATTCAGATTTGGAAAAATATAGAGACACTCTTCCTTCTCTTTTCTTTATTCTTAGTAATATACAGGTTTCAAGCACTTTGTATTTGTATTGTATGTTGTTTTCTGAGTTTCTGGACATTTGAGCTTGTTTTTAAGACTCATATCTGAGTCTAGAAATCATCCAAATGGGTTTCTTAACTTGGATAATCACTTGTTTTACTCCATTTTTCAGATTAATCAAAGTTCTTATGCTTATGCTCATATCTATGAATGTCCTTTGATTTTTCTGCAAGATCTTGATGAATAGAGCTTTGTTAGAGTCCAGAATCAAGTTGGAAGTTTAAGACACATCTAAAAGTCTTTCTTGGATATTTTTGTAACCTCTAAAATTTATTTTATAACTCATATTTTTGGATCTATCAAGGCATGTTGCTTAAAGTGTTTATCTTGTATATTTTGACAAAAATATGTGGCTAAATCAATTTTATTGCTAAGGATTGATGCTTGTATGATTTAAGAGAGCTTAAAGACATGTTATAGGGTCTTATTTTTATTTATTGAAGGTTTAAAAGATTTGATTTTGGATTGGTCACCTAGGATTAGTGTTTAAGACAAGTTAAGCTTGAGAAATCATCTGAAATTGTTAGAAAATTCAATAAGAAACACAAATTATTCTTTGAATAACCAAGCCTAGATTTTTTGTGAGAGTTAGAGATCTGAGATTGAAAGTCCAAAACTCACCTTCTTGACATTAAAGCCCATTTACTTAATTTGAAGCATAACCAAACTTTAAATAAGGTTTAATGGAGAAAAAGCGAAGTCTTAACTATAACTTTGTTTTAATTTTGTGAAGGAACTCTAACCAGTCCTTAAATGTGTTTAAAGCTCAATTAAATCATCAATCACCTAATCCTTAGCTAATTTAAACATTTGGTAATTTTCAGAAATTTTCAAAAGCAATTAAACATCATTTTTGAAGTGTTTAAGTCAAGTTAGACTAGTTTAGCAATTTTAAGGTTTTAATCAAATTATTTGGGTTTTCCTAAATAATTGTAATCTAATCAACCTAGTAATTAAGCCTTTTTTCCCGTGGGTTCGACATTCAGAGTCTTAAAATTATTCTACTTTATTACTTTTGTGATAGGTGCACTTGCCTAAATTTCGTTGGTTTTTCAATGTAAAATCTTTTAAAATTTGTTAAAAGTTTATAAGTCACCTAACCAATGCAATAAGTTTTTGGCGTCGTTGTCGAGGACCACGGTTTTAATATTAGAAAAATTAGTGTCAATTACTTTAGGAAATGTATAAAAATTCTTTATATATTTTTTCTGAATTTTTCTGCATTTATTTACTATTTATTTTAGTTGGTGTGCTTTTATTGTTTTTGCTTCTTTTGTTTGACTTGTTTGTTAATTTGCTTTAATTTAGTTTTCTATTTAAATTTGTATGCATACTCAGGGATGCAATTCCGAGCCTATACAATTCGATCCAAAACTTGAGCGCACATTGAGGAAGAAAAAGAAAGAAGTTCACGCAACCACGTCCAATCCTTTAAAAGTAGGAATATCAAGTGACACTGAATCAGAACTTGTAGAGATGGATCCTGAGGAACGTGCCATTGTAGGACCTCAAGTAGAAAATAAAGAACAAACTTTGATGGACTTAGCTTTAGGAAGCAGAGGTAGACTTCTGGCTAGCATTGTGCTACCCAGAGTTAATGCAAATAACTTTGAAATCCCACATAATATCATCTCAACGGTTAGGTGCTCACAATTTAGAGGTTCAGCTTTAGAAGATCCCAATGAACATTTATAAAATTTTCTGGATATTTGTGATATTTTTAAAAGCAATGGGGTCTCTGATCATACAATTAGACTTAGACTTTTCCCTTTGTCTGTTAGAGATAAGGCAAAATCTTGGTTATTAACACTTCAATGTGGTTCCATTACTATAAAAGATGAATTAATGAAGTTGTTCCTTACTAAATTTTTTCCAACTGCCAAGATAGGAAAAATAAAGGCTGAGATCAGTTCATTCATGCATTATAAAAATGAAAGTCTATACGAGGTATGGAAACGGTTTAGAGAGATTCTTGCAAAGTGTCCAAGTCATGAATTTAACACGTGATAGAAAGTCGATATCTTTTTCATTAGATTGATACCTTCGATCCGTAGCACCATTGATGCTGTGGTGGGAGGAAATATAATGCTCAAAACTGTGATTGAAGCCTATAATCTGATTGAGGGTATAGCTACAAACAGTTTTTAGTATAATTCTGAGCCATCTAAGGAAGTCACATGGTATTCATGCAATTAATGATACGGTAGCTCTTACAACTCAAATGGAAGTATTGAACAATAAGCTGGATAGTCTAATGAGTGGAACTGGTAGTAGTTCTCATAAAGCTGAATGTGATAGTTGTGGTAGTACCTCTCATACATCATTAGAGTGTCAATAAGGAAGATTTTTTTTACCAAAAAATTAGAACAAGTTCAATTTGTTAGTAATTTCAATAGGCAAAGAGGCAACCCTTTTTCAAACATTTACATTCCTAGTTGGAGGAACCATCCTAACTTTTCATAGAGCAATAATCAAAACCACTTGCAATCACCTAAACAAATTCAAGATAATTCTAAAAGAGCACCTTCACCTGACTTTAGAACTAATAAACTTCAAAGAGAATAGCTTAGTTTTGAAAAGGTAGTTTTTAAGTATATCTAATCTAATGAGTCTATAATGAAAAATCATGAGGTATCAATTAAGAATTTGGAGTCTCAAGTTGGACAGATTGCTCAACTCTTATAAGAGAGGTTACCTGGTAAGCTTTCTAACACAACTGAAGCCATTCCTAGAGAGCATGCCAAGGCAATTACTTTAAGGAGTGGAAAATAGGTTGAGAATGAAAGGAAAAAGGTAGAAGAGAAAGGTAAGTAAATGAGGGTGGAGAATGAAGGAAGATAAAATACACAAGGTCATGATAGAAGAGAGAGAGTTAAAGAAGAAGAAAAGAAGTAAGAAAAGGATGATGAGGGTAAGAGTTTAGAAAAGCCACCGAGGTTTTTTTGCTGACCCAAATGTGCAACCATATAAGCCTAGGATTCCGTACCTTCAAAGGTTGAAGAATACGCATTTGGATAACCAATTCGAAAAATTCTTAGAGATGTTCAAGAAACTTCATATCAATATCCCATTTACTGGGGCAATTGCTCAAATGCCTTCATATGCGAACTTTCTTAAGGAAATCCTATCCATGAAGGGAAGATTGGAACAATATGAGACAATTAAGCTCAATGAAGAGTGTTCTACTATCTTTTTGAAGAAGTTACCTCCAAAGCTCAAGGACCCTAGTAGTTTCACTATTCCTTGTACAATTGGTAGCTTACAAACTAATAGGCTTTGATGGATCTTCGAGCAAGTATTAATCTTATGCCCTTATCCATTTTCAAGAAGTTAGGATTAGAAGAACCTAAACCCATTACTTTCTCATTGTAATTGAAAGATAGATTAATCACTTATTCGAGAGGAATCATCGATGAGGTTTTGGTGAAAGTTGATAAATTCATTTTCCCTTTTGATTTTTTAGTTTTGGATATGGAAGAGGACAATACAGTGCCTATTATCTTAGGAAGAACATTCATGGCTACGATAAGGGCATTGATCGATGTGTATGGAGAAAAGCTTATTCTCATACTTCAAGATGAAGAGATTGAGTTTAATGTTTTTTTAGCAATGAAACATCCTTCCACCCTAGATTCATGTAACTTCATTGAAGTTCACGTTACTCCAAGTGATCCGTTCAAGTATCTTTGTTCAGATCCATTGTAAAAGGCTTTGGTCCATTCATGTTTTGAAGAAACAGAGGAAGGCGAAGTTAAAGAAGTTATGGAAAAGTTCCAAAAGTTAGAAGTGGGAAAGGAGACATTGAGTTAAATTCAATTTAGAAGGTTTGAGCCTTTAGATAGGCCAATCCAATCCCTTCCAAGGCCATTGATTGAAGAACCACCAACTCTGGAGTTAAAGCCTATTCCCTCGAATTTGAAGTATGTATTTTTATGACCTCCATCTCAATTGCCTGTTATCATTTCATCATCATTAAGTGATACGATGGAAGAGAGATTGTTGAGAGTTCTTAATGAGCATCAAAATGCTATAGGATGGATCATAGCAGATATTAAAGGATTAAGTCCTTCTATTTTTATGCATCAAATATTCATTGAAGAAGGAAGTAAACCTTTGGTCCAACTTTAGCTTAGACTTAATCCGAATATAAAGGAAGTGGTCAAAAATGAAGTAGTCAAGCTCTTTGATGTTGATATTATTTATCCCATTTCTGACTCAACATGAGTCAATTCAGTTCAAGTAGTACCAAAAAAAGGAGGGATTACAATGATAAAGAATGAATAAGATGAATTGATTGCCATAAGAAAAGTCACTTATTGGCGTATGTATATTGATTATTGCAAATTGAATAATGCCATAAGAAAGGATCACTTTCCTTTACCCTTCATCGATCAAGTCATTGAAAGTCTAGTGGCATAATTTTCATTGTGCCTTAGATAGATACATTGGATATTTGCAAATTCCTGTTACCCTTAAGGACCAGGTAAAGACAACATTTACATGTTTGTATGGCACTTTTGCATATTGACGCATGCCTTTTGGTTTGTGTAATGCCCCTGCTACTTTTTAGTGTTGTATGATAGAGGTTTTTGCAGATATGATGAAAACTTGTATTGAAGTATTCGTGGATAATTTTTCTGTTTTTGGTACATCCTTTGATGCATGTTTGGAGAATATAGAGGAAGTATTAAGGAGATATAAAGAAGTCAAATTAGTTTTAAATTGGGAAAATGCCATTTTATGGTGTAAGAGTGCATAGTTTTAAGTCATATGATTTCAAATAAGATCATTAAAGTAGATCCAGTCAAAGTATAAGTAAATGCTCAACTTCCACCACCTCATTTAGTTAGAGCAATTTGAAATTTCTTGGACATTCTGGATTTTATAGGCGATTTATCAATGATTTTTCCAAGATAGTAAAGCCCTTTACTGAACTTTTGACCAATGACATAATCTTTAACTTTGATGATAAATGTATGTGTTCTTCTGAATTATTAAAGGAAAAGCTCATTAATGCACCTATTTTTGTATTATCTGATTGGTCTCTTCCTTTTGAGTTGATGTGTGCTGTGAGTGAATTTACAGTTGGTGCAGCACTTGGCCAAAGACATGGAAAGATTTTCCATCCAATTTATTATCTGAGGCGCACATTAAATGATACTCAAAAGAATTACACTACAATTGAGAAGGAGATGTTAACTATAGTATTTGCAATTGATAAGTTTCGGTCTTATTTGGTTCTTTTAAAGGTCATAGTCTATACAGACTATTCTGCATTGAAGTACCTGATGAATAAGTCAGATGTTAAACCACAGTTGATTAGATGGATTCTTATTTTATAGGAGTTTGACATTAAAATCAGAGATAAGAAAGGTAAAGAAAATTTTGTGACAGATCACTTATCTTATTTGGATGAGATCGTAATGGACAAAGGAGAAAACTAAGACAAAAAGGAGCTATTTTCTAAAGAACACTTACTATCCATACTTATCTTACCTTGGTATAAGGATATAGAGAATTACTTAGCTAGTAATGTTATACCTTTTGAATTCTCGTATCAACAAAAGCAAAAGTTCTCTTCTGAAATCAAGAAATATCTTTAGTATAACGCTTTTCTTTATAAGATATGTGTAAATAAAATAATTCGAAAATGTGTTCCTACTGAAGAAGTGCAATCAATTCTTAGCCATTTTCATTGAAAGGAGACTAGAGGACACTTTGTCCCTAATAGGACTGCACATAAAGTGTTGGAGTGTGATTTCTATTGGCATCCACTGCTTAAAGATGCATTTCATTTTATTGTCTTGTGACAATTTTCAAAGGATTAGAAATATCTTAAGAAGACATGAGATGCCACTGAACAATATTTTGGTGTGTGAAATTTTCGATTTTTGGGGTATTGATTTCATGGGGCCATTCCCATCATCATACTCGAACCAATACATCTTAGTGGTCGTTGATTATGTGAGTAAATAGGTTGAAGCAGTTGCTCTTCCAACGAATAATACAAAAGGTGTAGTTCACTTTCTGAAGAAGAACATTTTTACTCAGTTTAGGACACCTAAAGCAATTATAAGTGATGGGAGAACAAACTTATGTAATAAGCAATTTGAATCCCTCTTATCCAAGTATGGTGTTACCCATAAGATAATTACACTTTATCATCCTCAGAATAGCGGTTAAGTTGAGATATCGAATCGAGAGATTAAGTGAATTTTGGAAAAGACCGTTAGGTCTTCAAGAAAGGATTGGTCACTTAAGTTAGATGATACACTGTGGGCATATCAAACTGCATATAAGACGCCCATTGGAATGTCTCCTTACAAGTTGGTGAATGGTAAGGCTTGTCATTTACCAATTGAATTGGAACACCATGCCTATTGGGCTATTCATTTTCTGAATTTTGACTCAAAGAATGCTGGAGAAGAAAGACTGTTGCAATTGAATGAGTTGGATGAGTTTCATCTAGAAGCTTATGATAACTCTAAATTGTATAAGGAATGATTTAAGAGGTAGTATGATAAGCATATCATTCAAAGAGACTTCAAGGACGGTGATAAAGTCTTGATGTATAATTCAATATTGAAGTTATTTCTAGGCAAGTTAAGGTCAAGATGGATAGGCTCTTATGATGTGACCAAGGTTTATCCATTTGGAGCAATTGAAGTCACTAATGGTCACTCATCTTTCAAGGTCAATAGGTAAAGAGTGAAGTTGTACGTGGCTAATTCAGTTAAGAAGTTTTTTTAGACTCTTTCACTGTTTAATCCTTATTAAACTAGGAATTCTCTAAGTTATATAGGTAATTGTGTATGATTTTATTTTATTTTGTGTGTTAGGACTTTTAAATAATATGTTAAAGCCTTTTTAAGTGTGTTTGGATTAAGTTAAGTATGTTTTCTTTAGAATGCCTTAATTTGATGTGATTTTCTTTGATTTTGGAGTGTTTTTATCAACATTTTGAAGCAATTTGGTTAATAATCTAATCCATATTGATAGGACTTGAATTTAGGAGGTTTTAATTGAGAATTTAGAGGAAAATGGGTCATTTTAACATTAGACATTCCATCAACGATGGCCTCTAAGACCACCATTTTAGTTAGTTGCAATTTCACCAACGAATCTTCAAGTCTATATCAAATGAGTGTATTTCTTTCCCTACTCTCATACATTATGATTTTAAATTTATTTATTAAACATTGAGGATAATATTTAGTTTAAGTGTGGGGGAGGGATCATATTGGTTTATACACTTGAGTTTTGTTTGTTTAATAGTAATTTGATTTATCATCACTTTCATCATAGTCTGTAAATTGTGAAAAAAAATTCGATTTTAATCCTTCTTATTATCTATGCTTTTATTTGAATTAAATTATTTTGACTATTTGAAATGTTATATGATTAATTCTGACTATTAATGACTAAATACCTTTAACTCATTTCATAATTTGGATGATGAATACTTGAAGATTAGAATGATATTCCATATATAAAATGTAACTTCCTGAGTAATTTTGTAACTTCTTTTAAGGAACTTTTATCATTAAAAGAAAAATGAAAAAGAACTGAAATTAAACCCAAAAAGAAAAAAATTTAAAATTAACATTAATTAGTTAATTAGTTAAATAAGTAAACAGAATCTACTCCTATGATTTCTAATCTTATATATGTATATTAAAAAAAGCATAAAAGAAAGAAAAAGAAAAGAAAAAGAAGAGAATAATATATATATATATATATATAACACTTGAAGTTATGAGTGAAACTAATAGTCAGTTACATTACTGCGACACAGTTAAGTAACAGGGGGTTCTTCATGACAAAATATTCACCTTTGCGTAAAAGACTAAAGTGACTTCTCAACTAAACTACTTACAAATTTAATTAATTATGTGATTAATTAATTTATGTTTTAAATTACTTCAAGGATGTGAAAGTGTCG
>JAOXYD010020201.1:0-14655 GCA_028565735.1 Pinacopodium congolense
TGCATCATTTGATAGGTGAAATTCATTGATACATAAGCTGAAAAATATAGCTTGCATATAGGTTCCATATTTAGACAACTTTTGTTGATATTAATTGAATCTGATTGTTTGCAAATTTATCTGTGCTTTTTCTGGATAAAATTGTTTGCTTATGATCTATTGAAGTGTTAGGAGTCTTGTTATAATTCTTTTTTTCCTCTGAAATTTTTAGAATTGAGTTTATTGCATGAGCATTAGAGAAACACCATAAAAGATGTGTTTAGTGACTTATATTGGGGGAATTGATTTGTGTTAATTGTTGATTATGGTATAGGCTACTCTTTGCCTTTAAAATAAAATTTTTTAGGTTTCTCTTCACCTAGAATAAAGAATATTTGGATTGTGTTAATCCTTGTTTGTGAATTGGATTGGTTTAGGGTTTAATTGTGCATTAAACATTTCGTATTGCAATTGTTGCATTTGAGCCCTTATCTTATGTTGATTTTTGATCAAGGGTGTCATAAGCTATATAATCTTGGTCTAAAGCTCAAGGGAGCTTGGTTTAGGGGCTATCCGTGTGGGACAAAAATTGTATAATTTGATTGTGTTGTATGGGTTACTCTTCACCCATTGTAAAGTAAGATTAGTGGGTTCCTCTTGACCCTTAGAATTCAAGATAGTTGTATAGGTTTCTCTTGACCTAAGAACAAGATTGGTATATGTTCCTCTTGGCCTTAGAATTAAGGTTGTTGGATAGGTTCCTCTTGGCCTTGAATTAAGATTGATGTAAAGGTTCCTCTTGGCCTTTAACCAAGATTTTTGTAAGGGTTACTCTTTGCCCAATTAAAGTAAGATTAGTTGTTAGTGAATTTCCAACAAGTAGTTGGAGAGAGGACGTAGTCTATCTTTAGGGTAGGCGAACCTCTATAAATCATGGTGTTCTTTCTCTTCCTTATCTCTTTTATATTTGTGCATTTGTGTTTACTTTATTATTGTTTAAATTTGATTGATATTGGCATAAGAATTGACATTCCATATAGGTTGATTTTTTGGTTAAAGTTTTCGTATTGTTTAAATTGGCCCAAGGTGTTTAAAATGTTTTATTTTCGCAAGAACTTTTAAACTCCCAATTCAACCCCCTCTTGGGTGCCATAGGGCTAACACATCCTTAGCCTATAACATAATGACTAATGAAAATCAAGTCAGTTGTTACAATTATAAACCAATTAGACAGACATTCAATATCTTCTTACCCAAGAGAAATTTAGTGTTGAAATTAACTAAAGTATTAGATAAATAGTAAGAAAACATTTTGAAATAATAGGTATTAAGGTTGGATTGAATGAAAAAAGTTCTATTTAACCAAAATCTCAAGTTCATACAATATTCAAAGGTTAAAACACCCAAAATCATCAAACATTCATACTAACTAAGAACGAGGTATGGAAAAATGTGATTTTGCTATAGAAACAATAAAACATCTATAAATGAAATTAAACTATAACCAAAACAACTAAACAAATGGATTAAATAGAAAACTAGAGTAAAATCCACTCAAAACCCTAAGAATGAACAAGAAATTTTAAAAAAAATCAAGGAAAGTTTAAGGGATATGAATAATTATTGGCTCTATTTTTCTTGATCCTTTTATACCCTTTCCAATTAGGATAATGTATAGGATTAGTTAAAGACTTGTTTACCCTTTTTATATTTCACTAACAGTGCACCCAACGATGGTTTAGTTTCCTTCAACAATGGTCTACTGAACTACAGTTGAAGGGTCAAGGTTGTGTCCTTTAATAGCGGTTGGCTACTCCATTAATGATGCCATTGATTAGTGTCAGCAACCACTGTTGATGGTTTAGATTGATAACCTTTGCTTTATTTTTGCTTCAGTTCTTTCCCACCTTGGTGTTTTAGTCCAAAACTTATGTCAAATGATAAAACCTATCATTCAACAAATAATGTCATAAATTAAGCACTTTTATACCAAAAATAGGAATGAAACCATATGAAATCGCATACTCAAGCTTAACAAAATTCATCCCTATCAAATACCCCCGCACTTGAACTATTACTTTTCCTCGAGTAATGAGTTAAAAATTTTACTTAAAACAAGCTTGATCAAATTAGAAGCTGAAAACTAATTACAGATAACAAAATTCAATCAACGCCTTAAATTTAATTAACAAATATCAACTCCATTATGATATAGAAAAACAACTTTATCATATGTAAGGCGTAAAGTTAACAAGGGTTACCCAATATGCATAATACCAAGTATTTAAGTCATTTTACAAAGTGTTCACATAAAACTAGTCAAGGATGGTCAAAATAACCAAAACCATAACACAAATTAGACTCCGAGTGATATTTAGAAGTTAATGTAGTCTTTTTTCGCGAGGATAAATATTTTGTCATGAATAACCCAGTCACACAGCTATATGCTCTTTTTTATTTTTTATTTTTGAGATGTTATCTATCTTTTTGACACAAAGGTGAACATTTGGTCGTGAACACCCTTGGCTATTACGGTAGAATATCCTTTTAAATAGCTACTAATACCATTCATAAACTTTAGCCGTTGCATTAGTTTGAAGCCAGCAGAATGAAATTTGCACACTTTATTTAATAACACAAACACTTTTTATACATTTTTTTCTCAACATATTATTTCAAATATCCTATTTTCAAATTCACATGATAAACCATACAAAATATCCTTAAACTTTTAACATCATACATATGGGGACTATAAACACATGCAAACACTTAAAAGAAAAAAAAAACAAAAAACTTTGAAGTTAGCGACCATTTCAAGAATTGATCAAAGTTTACCAAGTTAAAAGCATCAATTGTTTTAAAGTATCACAATCTCTCCCTCAATTAAATTTCAAGATCATTCTCTGCTAAAACATTAAATCGTCACCCTTAGACTAACAATAATTCAAGTGCATTAAATTCAAAATTTTTCCCCACTTCCCATGTTTAAATGGGTCATTGTCCCTGATTTTCAAAAAAAAACATAAAAACAAAGCTATAGGAAGAAGAATACTCACTGAGAATATGGAGACTATGTTAGCCTTAATAAAAAAAGATCGTATCTCCCTCTCATCTTCTTAAAAATAAAACAAGCAAAATAAATCAAGTAAATATTCAAACCAAAACAACGAAAACCTATCTAAAAAGGAGAAAAACACATAAAATAAAGGATACAGTTGGGGTGCTTCTTAACGAGCGCTTGTTTAAGGTCATTAGCTCAACCTTTATTCATTCATGTCTTATCCAACATCCAAAGAAAACTAGTGCTACCATATGTGAATGGCACGAATGAGTGAATAAGCTAACTACATCCACCTGTAAAACTGGCTTGCTAGTAGCATAATGTCACATATCCTCGGAGATGTTAAACTGTATAGATTGTCCATCACACTTCGTCATCAACTCTTCCTTATGGACATCAATTAATGCAAGGGATGTATTTAGAAATAGTCTCCCTAACAAATGGAAGACTCTTCATCTTACATTTACATAACATAGAAGTCTGAAGAAAACATAAGATCTTAAGCCTGCACTAAGATATCCTCAAAGACCCCTTTTGGAAAAGCATTAGACCCATTGACTAAACGAAAAATAATACGAGTAACTTTCAAAGAACCTAACTTATGATCTTTAATAACAAATAATGGAAATTTTCTCACAGAAGCTCCTAAGTCTCTAATATATTGATCATACCTCATGTTATTTATTGTGTTGAAAATAGACAAGATACTAGGATTTGTATGTTTAGGTGGTATCCTTCTTAGTAAAGTTGTTGGTACTTCTACCCTTATACTTGCCTTTTCATCATCCTTTTTCTGCACGATCCAATCTTTTCAAAATTGCTCAGTAGCTTCAAGTAGAGATACAGTCACCTCTATCCCATAGAAAATGTCAAGGATTGCTTTCTATTTCTCCTTCTTCTCCTCTTACTTCTTCTTCTTCTCTACTTACTTCTCTTTTAACTTTACTCTATCCTCTCTCTTAGCGAACTTGCTATGAAAAGAAACTAGAATATGGTTAGGAATAACAAAGGTTGGATCACATGCCTTAGGGGGCATCACATCCTATCTCTTTTCTTGCACTTCATTCTTTTCCATCTTGTCCTTTGCTTCTTTCCTAACATTCCTTATAAAGATGGAAAACACATTCTCTCTGAGATTTTTCTCTGGTTGACTTAGTAGTCAGTTGGAGACATGTAACTTTCGTACAGTATCTACTAGCTAGCTCATTTGAGTCCCTAAATTTTTTTATAATACTTATCTCTTATTGGAACTGAAGAGTACTGGTAACTAGAATCTTCATAAGCTCATCTAAGGACATACCTCTAGCTTGTGGTGGTGGAGGTGGAGGAGGCCATGGCCACTGTAACTGGTAAAACTCAAGTTAAGAGTTGTATCCCTGTGCCTTCTGCATGGTTGGAGTTTAAAATTAACATCCCTCCACTACTTACATGTACAATGTTTCTATCCATAAGCATTAGTCCTTCATAGAAATATTAAATAAGAAGCTCTTCACTTATCTAATGGTTAAGGGAACTATTACACAGCTTCTTGAAACACTTCTAGTACCCGTGAAGTGACTCACCTCCCTCCTATTGAATACTATAAATCTCCTTTCGGATGTTTATTACCCTTGATGCCAGAAAGTACTTCTCGTGAAAAAATTGTTGTATCTAGTCCTAGGTGGTAACCAATCTAACTAGTACATTGTAGAGCCATTCCTTAGTTGCATTCACGAAGGTGATAGGTCTGTCGCAAACCACCAAATAATAAACCTAACTAAACCTTACTATACAGTAGGGTAAGCTAGGGTTGAATCCTCAGGAAGCTAGGGTGAATTCAAACTATTTATAATGTTACGCAAAAGAAAACAAAAAACCTTTAACTTTTAGAACTTAAAAACAAATAGATTAGAAAAATAACAAAAACAAAACAAATAAGTAGGAATACAAAACACAATAAAACAAATATCAATAAAAGAATGATGGGTAGAAGATATATCCGAGATTAAGGATTTATAACTGATCATCGAAATATATAGATTGAGATTAGTCTAAGATGCTAACCTATAGACATAAACAAGCTCTTACATCCTAAATTCCTCCAATCTTAGATAAATCCTACAAGTTCTGAAAATATCCCTAACTACGTTACAACCTAGAATAAGCTTTCTAGATTTAATGAAATAGCAGTATTAACACACTAGGGAATTAGTAGCCTAAGTCACAATCTCGCAAGTTCAAATTGTGTAACTTAGATAATCAGAATCCTAGATTAATTAGTTAAGTTTACCTACAAAACCAATTAACCTATTGCCACTTACGAAAATCACTAGGATTATTACATATCATGAGCTCATTCCTAGTAATTGAACTAGAAACTATACCTAAGATGACCAATCTTATGAATAAATCCATAATTAATATCATTTACTTAGAATCCCAACTTAATCCCAACATAAATAACAATGCCCATTCAAACCCATTATAATTCTCACAATTATCATCCATAAATCCATCAAATATCTTCAAAACCAAGCAAAATGAAGCTACATAATGAAAATAACACAAATCCATTCTGAAAATAAATAAAACAAAACTAAAAACATAGGAATCATAAAGAAATAAATGAACACAAGGGTGGAAAATTAAAGAAACAACATTATATTAATGAAAACCTAGCATTCCACACAAATTTAACATATCAAAAATGAAATAACAATAAAAATAAAATGAAAATGAAAATGTAGCAGAGAAAACATAAATAAAACCAAGATTCAATACCTAAATTATTGAAATTAACAATAGAATTCAAACTAGATGAAAAGAAATGAAGAAAAACCTAAAAACCTAAGAAAACATAAAGAACATGGATGACTGCCTAAGTGGGAGCCTAAAAGTGTTGAAAATGGCTCACAGTGTTCCTTAAATATTTCTAGGATGGATGCTAGAGATTTTTGGGATATTTTGGAAGCAACTTGGTCAATTTTGCCCTTAAAAATCATAAAACAAGATTGTTTTGCAAATGTTGTTTATATCGTAGAATGATAGCTTATGCCTCTCTTCTCCTTTTCTGTTATAAATCCTTCTATACAGCTCCAATAACTATGAAATTTGGTATGAAGGCTCCTCACATGATGCTTTTGCCCCCAAAAAATTTCAAAAAAAATTTGAACTCTAAAATTGCACATAATGCATCACCAAATTTACCTATACCAAAATTGATGCTCAACTGAGCTTATCTTGTTCTTTTCTTTATCCACTCTTCATAACTTGTCATATGGCCTTGAAATTTAGTGTGAAACTTCATAACATGATGCTCTAAGTCCAAATTGGTTCCACAACTCTTCTAGTTCCAATTGTTCTTTAATTCGACTTCAAACTTGGCCATTTTAACTTATACTTGTGTTTAATAATAAAATCTGCATGTAAACTCAAAATGGAACACACATCAAGTATCTAAACATTAAAATAGGGTTGAATTCACATTGAAATGCATATAAAAACTTAAGATATTTCAACCCAATTAAATATCACCACACTTGAACTATTTCATGTCCTCAAGCAATACTCAAACACTTCACTCAAACAATTCTAATTAAAAATCAATAACTAATTAAGTACAATAGAAATCAATCAATGCTTTTGATCCAATTCACAAATTTCAACTATATCATGATCAAAACAAGTTAATCATAAACAAGGCATACAATTAGTTAAAAAGTAACTCAATATGCATAATATCCAACATTTAAGCTATTTCGCATAGGTTATCATATATACTAATCAAGGAAACTCAAAACAATAACAACAAATGAGAAAACTATATAATTTGAGATTTGATCAATGCTTATTTGAGAGGTCATCTAACTTTTTTACATGAAGGTAAAAATTTTCCATGAACACCCTCGGTTACTAAATTAAATCACTATAAAAAATGGCTAAAAGCCCCACTCATAACTTTAACCTTACATTAAGTTGACATTAGCAGAGTAAAAATTACTCAACATATACAACAATAAAAAAACAAAGATATTTTTTATTCAACAACACAAAAACAAAGACGCTTTCATCAACATAACAACAAGAGCCCTTTTCTTTTTTTTTCTTTCTTCTCTTTGCTTTCTTTTTCTTGTTTTCTTGTTTTCTTTTTATTTTTTTCTTTTGGCACTTTATTCTAAACATCTAATTTTACATTCATATGACAAACCATACAAAATAGACTTAAACATTAAGTATCATACAAATGGGGTAGTAAAAGTTCATGTAAGGTATTCGAAGAAAAGGGGAAAACGAAAATTTTAGCATCATTTCAAGAGCTGAGCAAAGATCCTCAAATTAAAAGAATAAATTTCCTTTAAGTACCACAATTAAATATTAACTAAAGATCAAAATCATTTCAAGCTAACACATTCAAATCATCACCATCGAACTCATAATAACTTAAGAATGCAAAAATTTTAAACTTGCCCCTCCCATACACTTGTAATGGACATTGTCCTCAATGTCCTAATCCAATGAAAGCACAAAGGAATAAGATTAAGAATACTCAATGAGGCAATCCATGAAGTGCTTGAAGGAGAGATAGCCATACACTTTCTTTCCCTATAAAACAAACACAAACAAAAAAAAGCACTCAAATAAAAACAACTAAAGAATTATTTAACAAAAGAAAAAACACAAAACATGAAGGAAAGGTTAGGTTGCCTCCCAACAAGTACTTTGTTAAGGTCATAAGCTTGACCCCTGCTATGTATATCATCCATTGTCAAATTGATGTTTAAGCCCGATAAGAATGAGCTAAGGTCAAATCCTCAGGGAACTAAGGGAATTTGAACTATTTATAATGTTGCATAAAAGAAAAAAAAAACCCTTGAACTTTTAGAACATAAAAAAAATAGAAAAGACAAACAATGAAACAGAAAAAAAATAAGCAGGAACATAAATCATAATGAAATAGATAACAATAACAAAAATATAGGCAAAAGATATATTCGGGATTTAGGACTTATAATTGATCATAGAAATATATAGATTGTTATTATTCTAAGATGCTACCCTATAGACACAAACAAGCTCATGCATCCTAATTTTTTTGATCTTAGATAAATCCAACAGGCTCTGAAAATATTCCTAATTACGCGACAACCTAGAATTGCTCTCTAGATTTAATGGCACAATAGCATAAACACACCAAGGAATAACTAGCCTAAGCAACAATCTTGCAAGCTTAGATTGTGTAATTTAAAAAATTAGAATCCTAGATTAGTTAGTTCAGTTTACTTGAAAAACCAATTAACCTATTGCTACTTGTGGAAATCACTAGGACTATTACATATCATGAGCTCATTCCTAGCAATTGAATTGGAAATTATACCTAGGATAGCCAATCCTATGAATAAATCCCTAATTCATGTCATTTACTCAGAATCCTAACTCAATCTCAGTATAAATCATAATTCCCATTAAAATTCATTTCAATTCTCACAATTATCATCCAAAAATCCATCAAATATATTCAAACCCAAGAAAAATCAAGCTAACATAATGAAAATAACACAAACCCAATATGAAAATAGACAAAACGCAACTGAAAACATAGGAATCATAAAGAAAGAAATAAATACAAGGCTGGAGAATTAAAAAAACAACATTATATTAATGAAAACCAAGCATTCCACAAATATTGAACATAACCCAAATGAACTACAATGAAAATAAAATGAAAAAGGAAAGGCAGCAAAGAAAACATAAATAAAAACCAAGATTCAACACCTAAACTACTTAATTTAATAATAGAATTCAAAACTAGATGGAAAGACATGAATAAAAACCTAAAAACTTAAGAAAACATAAAGAACATGGATGGTTGCCCAAGTGGGAGCCTAAAAGTGACAAAAATGGCTCCCAATCTTCCTTAAATATGTCTTGGATGGATACTATGGCTTTTTGGGACATTTTGGGAGCATCTTGGTCAATTTTTCCCTTAAAGATCATAAAATTGATGTTTTTTTTTGCAAATCTCGTTTATATTCCAAAATTTGATATCTTTTACCTCTCTTCGTGTTTTCTACTATAAATCCTACTATACATCTTCAATAGCCATGAAATTTGGTATGTGGGCTCTTCAAATGATGCTCTAACACCTTAAAAAAAATTAGAACAATTGGAGCTCTAATATTGCACCAAATGCATCACCTAAGTCACCAATACTAAAATTGATGCTCAACTAAGCTTGTCTTGTTCTTTTCTTTATCCACTCTTTAAAACTTGTCATACTGCCTTGAAATTTGGTGTGGAAGTTCATAACACGATGATATAGGTCCTAAAATTGGTTCCATACCTTTTTCAGTTCAAATTTGTCTCCAATTTGACTCTAGACTTAGCCATTTAAACTTATACTTATGTTGAATGATTAAATTTGCATGTAAACTTAAAAGGGAACACAAATCAAGTATTTAAATATCAAAATAGGGTTTGAATTCAAATTGAAATGCATATAAAAACTTAATATATTTTAACTCTATTAGAAGGAAAAAGAAAAATCTCTCAACTTCAATGGATCTATCATAACATCAGTAGGCTTTATCCCCAAACATACAATGTGGAAATCATTGATAAACTTATTCGGGTTGGTGATGTAGTCAGATTCCAATGAGCTGTTATCCCTAAAACCTATAAAAACAGGCAAAACACAACTTAGACCATGTTTAATCTCAAGTTCAAGTTCATTGTCAAGATAATTAATGCAAATAAGATATGGGTTAATGGTAGTAGTTGTAAACTCCTTCAAAGTGCATTAGTAATGCTCTATATTGAGTTCAACTTCCAATGGATGCTCCTCTAAGTTCTCTTCATCTTCCTCTTCAAATGATGATGAACTATCACTTTCAAGTATTGGAGTGTGCTGAATACACTCAAAATGTTGAAGCCTCATACAAAATGTAATAGGAGAGAATGGAAAATGATTAAATGGAGAAAGAAGTAAGTCTTAGTCCTTCGTAATAAATTTTCATAACTTTGTATGTTTTGAAGGGCTATGGGACATGAAAAATAGAAAATAAGACGAGAAAGGTCAATAAATAAATAATAAATCAACAACTAAATACACTAATACTAGATCCCTGGCAATGGTGTTAAAATTTTGGTAGCTCATCACAAACTATCAAATAATAAATTCTTAACTACCTAACTATGCAGTAGAAAAAGCTAGGGTTGAACCACAGAGAACTAAGGTGAGTTAAAATGATTTCTATTGTTTCAATAAATAAATGTAAAAAGAAATAAAAACCCCCTGAATTTTTACGAAATTAAAGAAAATAAAAAATGCAACTAATGAAATCAAAGCGACTAAGTAAGAATGCAAAATAGAAACAAGCAGATAAAAATAAGAGAAAGTTGGACAGAATATATTTCCAGGATTTAGGACTTACAACCGATCATCGAAAACATAAAAATTGTGTTTTGCATAAAATGATAACTTATGGACATAGATAAGCTCTTACGTCTTAAGTTCTTATATTTTTAGAAAAATATTATACGATAGAAAATTGATTCCTAGCTGCACGATAACTTAGAACAATCTCTTCAGATTTAATGGAGCAATAACTTTAAGTACTAGGGAACGATTAACCTAAACTATAATCGCACATGCTTAGATTATATAACTTAAATAATTAGAATTATATGCTAAGTTGATTAAGTTTCACGTACAAAATCAATTAACCTATTGCCATCTATGGTATTTGCTAGTGAAAATTATGGATTAAAATTCTATACCTAGCAACTGAATTAGAAATCGCTAATAAGATGGCCAGACCTATAAAAAAATTCCTAATTCATGGAGTTTAACCTAAATTCCAATTCAAACTTAGCCCATAACACAGCCAACGGTCTCAATGCCATGGTTAAAACCATGGCACAGTGCCACGATCCTTTTTATTTTTTATTTTTCTTTTTTTTAATTTTTAATTTTTAATTATAAATTAAAAATACCTTTCATGTTTCAACTTAATTTCTTTCACATACATACAATTACAAGTTTTCTCTCTGTTTTTCTTAAATATCATATTTTATCTATAATTCACAATTATTTTATTAATTATTATTATTATTTTATATGTATAAATATATATTTTATATTAAATAAAATTTCATACAATGATGTAAAGTTACATATATATTTTTTAAAATAATTTTTAATATAAAATTCAAGTTTGTTTAATTTTTTTAAATATATTTTTAATTAATTAATTGATAGTTTATAACTCCGCATAAACTATCGGTTAAACCACTGGTTAAACCACCGGTTTACGGTTTTTAAATTAAATTAACCGTAACCGAAATTGTTAATAACGGTTCCGGTTATGGTTTAGAACCGTTGATTACGGTTACGGTTTTTGAACCGGAACCGCCGGTTATTAAACGGATGGTTAGACAGTTAGAAACCTAACCGTGGTCAGGCCTATAGAGACACAAAACTCTATTGTTTCCTATAAGTTTGCAAGCAGTCATTACACTATCAATAACTACAATAGTGGTTCCTTTTGACATCAATGACTCCATTGTTCCCATAATCAACCACCATTATAGTCCAAATAGCACTACAAGCCTTCAATGGTATCTTTAACCATCGTTGTTTGCCACCATTGTGCTTTTAAAAAACACTTTCAAACTTGACCAAACACTTTCAAACTTTTTCTTATCATCGAATGTAAATTCAACTATATTTTAAAGATCCCTCAGATGATTTTGGAAACTATGACTTATTAATTACAAGATAAAAATCATAGATTTTCTTTGTTTGAGACAAATTTAGCCAATCTTTGAAACTTTACATTTCAAACCATTTTTAATTCAATTATAAACAAGTCAAAGTTGTTTCTTTTTCTTAAAAAACATTGCAAAAAAATTTAAAAACATTGTTCAAGCTTGCTTCAATTGCCACAATTATTCAATTGACTTTAACTTAAAATCTGTCCTACTTAGTGAAAGTTTATGCAACTTTAAAACATATGAAATTTAATTAAACCTATAGATTATTAAAGTCTCAAACAAAACACAGAAATAAGTTTTAACTATCTAAATAACGGTCTTAAAGCTTCCATATTGCTTGTTCTTTAATTTTCCTCACATTTTGCCTTCAAATATAACCTTTTCACTTTGAATTGTCATTAAAAGTAGCTATCTTTTAAACTTTATTCTATAAACTCAAATCCTTAGTAAAAATCATGTTTGCTATCATCAAAACCTTAATTGGAACCTTCCTTGGTTCAACAATATCCCATTTTTGTATGATGAACAACATGTGATATTAAGGATAGCAAACAAATTTACAATCAAACATTTCAAACCATATGTTCAAATATCAATTACCATGGAACCATATCCATTGAAAGTGGAAGTTGGTGGTGAAGAATCTGACGAAGGAAAAGTCTTAAGGGGTCATAAATATTAAAATCCATGTTCTTTTAATCAGGAGTAGGAAAAGAAAAAGGGCTGCCACTTCGTATCCATGTCATTATCCATTTCCACCATAAGATTGACGTTGTTATTACAGGAAATTAAGTTGTTGGATGACCCTTTTTAAGGGAAAATTATTAATTTAAAAAGCTTAAATCAATAATTACAAACATTGAGGAAGTATCACAGATTTCCCTTCTCCTATCTTTTATATTTGAAAAAGGAAAAATGTATTTTTATATATTTAAAAACATAAAGGTTCAATTACAATTTAAAATGGAGCTAGCAGGGTGCAAAATAGCAATTATAAATGTATTTACAATCTTAAGATTTAGATAGTAATTACTTTATTTTAATGATGAATATAGTGTATTCTTGTCATATATTGGTTCCTTGTTTATTACTAAAAAGTTCTATTTTTGTAATTGGTCCTTTTTTAATTAAAAATTATTCATATGCAACAAGAAATTTATTAAGTAAAATCTGATTTATTGAATAAAAACTAAGGGTAAAACTCTCTGTAACGGTGTGGGTGTTAGGTTTTGGCCTTTTGGTAGATAGCTCTTAGTAGCAGGAGTTTTCTGTAGCATTGCTACTTTCTGACTCTTTCCTTATTCTTTTAATTAATTTTAATTTTAAAAAACTAAAAATTTGTATTTTTTATAATTTATGATAAATTATAAATGTCTATAATTATCTATATATATATATATATATTTATCAAATATTTGTATCTCCCTAAACACTAGGTTAAGTCTGTAAACTTGTAGGTGGGAGATCATCGCCAATTCAATTTGATAAAAGTTTCAACTTCTAACATCCTACGTTATTATAACAGAATTCTCGTTTTCTTTTATACCTCGAAATCAGTTAATAAACTTAAAATAATAATAAACAAAACAAGAAGAAATATAATTTATCGTGCTTATCAATAAAAAGTTTTAAATTTAAATTGTAGGTTATGCTATTCTTTATCTTGGTGATTTAAGTGAATATATATACACGTAAAATTTATAAATATTAATTAGATAAACCTGATTTTTTTCTCTTTAAAATATTAATAGATTAAATAATTTAATGAAAGAGAAAAGATTTTGGTTGCACCGGTTTAAGAAAGAAAACAAGAAAGATAACGTAAGTCAAAAGCTAGCACCCTTGAAATTACATCGTAGCTTCTTTAGAACACTAAAACGAAAGTTGCATAAAGAAGAACAAAGAACGAGGAGGGATTAGGGAACCATGTCCTGATGTGACGTGGCGCGATTGACTTAACAATACATGAATAATTAGGTGCGGTTTGATAAAATTTTTTAATTGTGATTTTTAGTTGTGAATGTTATATTTTTTATTGAATTTAGTGTATTTTTATAGATTTTTGTGTTATTTATCTTGATTTTTATGCTGTATTAGAATTTTTTTTTATTTTTGTAATATTTTTTATTAATTTTTGTATTTAAAAAATCTGAAAATTAAATTCAAAAATCAAAACCGAACCAAATGGGCCTTTAATTTAGGAGTTGTTTGGTAGCGTTGTAAATTCTGATTTTTAATTGTATTTTTTATATTTTATTCTTAATTTTTATGTTATATTAATGTGTTATTTTTTTTAATTTTTATATTTAATAAAATAAAATTTTAAAATTTAAAATATTAATCATACCAAACAAACTCTAATTTTCTACTTTTATTTTTAATTTTTATATATTTTATATTTATTTTATTTTTTTTAATTTTTATTCTGTTTTTTATTTATGAGAAATAAAATAAAAAATCATATCAGAAATTCCAACCAAATATTAAAATTTTCATCGTCTTCTGTTCTGCCATGAATAAGTGTTGTGGGTCCCACTCAAAACGCGTTGTCTCAACCAACCGTAAGTTCCTAGGAATTCTTCCTTTGAAGTTTGAAGTTTCAACTCAATCCCACCAAATTATTGGAAAAATAATAATTAATTATAAAATATTTTAAAACAATATAAAACTAATAAAATTTTGATTTTTTTTGTCAGTGTGATAAAATTTTAATAGACTTATTTTTCAAAAAACATTAATAGACTTATGTCATATTAACAACATATATAAACTATTAAGGATTTAACTTGGAGATTTAAAACCGTATTTTACCTTTTCAAAAAAAAACTTAGAGATTTAAAATTTAAATATTTATAAATATT
>JAOXYD010020231.1:0-14654 GCA_028565735.1 Pinacopodium congolense
CTAAGACTTATTTCTACAACATTTCTTCCTTATTCTCCTTCCAATTCACACTCTATCAAGATTAAAAAAATTCAAAACTTTAAACTAGATTTCAGTCCAGAAATCAAAATTTGACTCCCATGACATCTAAATTAAGAACTCCTCCCTATAACATCTTATAATTCATCAATGCAAACTTTTCAATTTCCTAAAACATTTATCATCACACCAATCCCTCATTTTTCATCCCTTTAATCATTCCAAATCACAAATTCATAAATCAAGACACAAATAAATTCACATTTGTATGATAATCACATCAAAATCACTTATACCCGGAATTGATCAATTGAATGCATCTAACACATTTATTATTATTCCAAATCACAATTTAAGCATATATATTAAATGCAATTCACAATTATGCATGTGAAATGACTCTCTGAACACTGGATTCCTATATATATAAGAATCAGGTCACTGCATACTTGATGTTGTCTCACCCTTTGTGGATATGGGATCTTTGGTTTATAGAGTGGTGGTGGCATATACGACTTCTCGTATTCTTTCTCCTCCTCTACCTTGCCTTTCTCCTTTGTTTGGTTATCTATTTGCACACTTGCCTCTTCCATTTCCTTACCACTTCTTAGTGTGATTGTTTTAATTTGTTCTTTTGGATTGGCTTTGATGGTACTTGGTAAGCTAACTGCATTCTTAAAAGATAAAACGTTAGCTAGTTAACTTACCTATACCTCTAAGTTATGGATGGATGAAGGATGATTCTTCACAATTTGGTCGAACTTTTCCTCCTAACTTGAAAATTTGATGCCCATAACATCCATCATCTTTTCTATCTTACTCTACAATAACCCAAAGAAGTTTTGATGAAATCCAGGAGGTCCTTGAGGTCTTGTTTGCCACCTGCATTGCTAGTTGATGGTTTGTTTCTATAAATGACAATAAACTAAAATTAATTCCAAATTGATGTTCTTTTAAAACACTTTTCTCAACTTAATTCAAACTAACTCTGATGGCAAGTGCACCAGTTTGAAGTAATAAAGTAGAAGTAAATTTAAGATATAAGTATTGTTCCTATGGAGATACTTTGCTAAAATTGCAAGTAGTAAGGCAAGTTTGGTCACAATTATATAGAGAATCTCAATTAAATGCAATCACAAGTTAAGACAAACACAAACTTAAGCCAATAAACATCAAATGTAATCAATTATACAATAATTTAGCTTAAAATAGAGGCAAATATGATATAATAATCAATTATATCATTAGTAGTCTAAGTAAAGTATGGGTGGTTCTTCCATCCCAGATTATAAGTACTGAAGCATGGGTTATTACCTCATTTTGGTTGGCCAACATAGTTTACCTGCTCAGTGTCACTAGCTCCCATCAAGAAATATTATGCAGTTCCATGGTTGTCTTACCTATAAAGCTCATATTGAAAGTGAACGACCTTACAATAGAAGAAGAAGCTCCTTACATATTGTTCAACTGTTTAGTGAGGGTTATGATCTATGCTTACAATGCTATTACCGAGTCAACTGGTATAATCCCTTTTTACTCCTTTGACCCTTGTCTACTTCTCTCACTAGACCACATGCAACTGTTGCTTTCCAACTCCTCCAAAAGATGATGAGGTGCCTCAATATTTTTCCTAATTAAAGAACCTCCAACAGTTATAGTTATAATTCCTCTTATATTATGATTTATATCATTCTAGAAGGTTTACAAAAGGAGCTCTCTTAAAAGGTTGTGATGGGGACAACTTCTCTGTAACTCTTTGAACCTCTCCCAAGCTTCATATAATGACTCCCCATTACCTTGTTGAAAATTTTAATTTCCTTGATGATCTTCGTAGTCTTTGTCTAGGAGAAGTATTTGGTAAGGAAAGCTTGGACTACTTTCTCCCACGTAATAATCTATCTTAAATTGAGTGGGTTATACCACACCATTGCTCTATCTCTCAGAGTGAAAGAAAATGTTCTGAGTCTCACGGCATCATCAGACATCCCTTGAAACTAGAAAGTATCACATAACTCCAAGAAGATGGCTAGATGGGCATTAGGATCTTCCGCTGACAATCCATAGAACTGGACACTATTCTGGAGGATGTTAAGGAGTGATGACTTGATTTCAAAATGGTTTTCCATGATTGTAGGCCTTTTAACTCCTTTTGGACTAAATTGGAGACTCAAAAAGTCCATCAAATTTCTCTTGACTACTCCTTATTCTCCTTCTTTAGCTATATTTCTCTGTATAATGTCTTGGTGTTTTACTCTTCGAAGCTCTCATTTGTGTATTCCTATATCCAAGAGCTCTTCGTCACTCACTTCAATAGATTTTTGGGTACTCCTTATGTTCATGAACCTACAAAGACACAAGGAAAAGTATCAATGAAACTTAAATCAAAGTCACCCAATTCAAGTAAGATTCTAAAATATCAATCTATGGCAACAATGCTAAAAACTTGTTTGCTAATTTTAACTACACTGTAAGTATACAGGTCGTAACTTATAGTATAATTAATATCGATCCCATGAGGATTGAATTTAGATACCTAAAAATCTAAATTTTACTTAGTTTAAGGTAAAATAAAATTATATAAATTGAAAATTAGACTTAAACTAATGAAACTTGAATGAAATTAATTATAAAAGAAAGTTTAAAAAAAAAGAAGATACTCAATAGTAAAGACTTAGAGGTTGCCCTATCCTTATTCCTCCTCCTTTATCTTATTAATTTAATTGTGTTTGACCCCAGATTTTTTAAAGTTTTATTACACTCTCTCAAGGTGTAAGTAACTATCCCTAATTAAAGTAAGATAGAATTAGTCTTGTAATTTCTCAAGCTTCAAAACCTTTCGTAAACACTCAACTAGATGTGAAGCAATATATGAAATTAATAAAATAGTTAAGATCTCTTTTCAACTACTTATTAATTTGTTAATTTTAGGTCCGTTAAGTTACCAACTCTTGTTGCGCACCCTAACTCAAATAAATCAAAACAATCTCTTGATTTTAATTGATTATAAGCATAACAATTAACACAAACAACTTCGCATTAAATCAATAAGAATAAAGTTGGATAAACAATTCAAGAACAATCCCTAAACTAGATTTAGCAATCCATAATCATATTTAAAAAAATAGTATTTGGATTAAACATAAAAAGGAAGAAAAAGGAAAAGAGAAAACTAATGGTGTAGGTTGAAGCCTCCTTTTTAGGAAAATCTCGATAGCACTTGTTGAATGTTTTGTCTCCTGTCCAAAATTGTGTTCTTCACTTTTCTTCTCTCCACAAAACCTTATTTTCTATCTTAGATCTCTCCTAGGGTTAGAATGCGGCTGCTAGGTTAATTCTCAAGATCTCTTAATTCAAAAAATTCATAAAAAACATCCCTACAGCTTTTGCCACGTCACCTTACTAAATCAACTTTTTACAACTTTGACCTTTACTTGGTATTTTCCATATATCTTCGTATACATGCCTCCTTTTCACTTGAAATTTGATATGGAGGCTCTTCACATGATGTTCTAGTTCTTTGTAAAATTGCATTGCAATTCGAGCCTTGTAATGGCATATAATGCATCACTAAAGTTACAGTACGAAAACTAATGCTGATTTTTCAGGTTTCATTTGTTACTTACAATTCCAAATATCAAAGTGCATCAATCCATTCCTCAAATAAGTTCATATTTTTCCCTTAAATACTAAACAATACAAAAAATAGTCAAACACCTAAAATATAATGAAAATTGATGCAAAGGTTTAAACGAATTAAGTTTAAAACATACAAACAATAGTTAAAACATATAAAACAACCTAGAAACATACTATGAAAACACACTTATAAACTTCCCTACACTTAAACCTTTGCTTGTCCTCAAACAAATTAAATAAAACCATTACATTCCATCAATTCTTTTTCAAAGAGACCAAGTGCATGCAATCTTTCAAACTTTGGCAATGTAAATATAAAGCTATTACACACATCATAATCTTTTCATCAGTGCACATAAACAAGCTCAACTTAAGATACCATTGATCAAAGGTAAGCATAAAACCAAGATAGATTTTTCTCATAATATTCACTCATTTCACTCAAGTGTTTAAGGGTTGATATTTCGCTTAAGACTCCCTCTAAGAGACTACACTACCATAGGCTTGCAAATTCACTAATTCTCCTCTACGCATATTACATACTAAATGGATCAAAAGGACTTTTAATTAAGGTTGTAATGGGATTAGGGTCAAGGTGAGTCAAAAATGAATTTTAAGGGTTCTTCACAAGCATTCGTAAAGCATTAAATGTACAAGAGGATAATAAAATTTATTTATAAGAGATGCATGTAAATAACTAACTACTCAACATTTATTATTGCTACTAACTTTGATTCTTTTCTTTCTCTTTTTTTCTTTTTCATTTGATTTTGTTCTTTTTTTTCTTTTTCTATAATAATATGAAAACAATAAACAAAACATTAGTTAAATGCAATGTGCTATAAGAGTAGAAGTATTGCTCAACTCATCTTAGAAGAAAAATGGATTTAAAATCCTAAACTAATGCACACTTAGTACTTTATTAAACTTGTGATAAGGTAGGCTACTAGGGCTTTCGAATTTTTGATGTAAAGTGTTTAATTCAAGAAACAATAAGGTTAAATACTCAAAAAGGGTTATAAGGGATAATAAATTAGGGGTCATTTAAGTCAAAGGTTTAAAAATAAAGAAGACCTTAATCCTTTCCATATAGTGTCCTTGAGGAACACATTATCCTTAATGTGTGAAGAGAGCACCAAAGACAAAGAGTGCAAAGATTAAAGTAACAAAACAAAACAAAGCAACCAACTTTCCAAATAACACAAAGCAAACATGTAGACGAAACAAACAATAAATAAGTAGAGGGTAAGAAAACTTATAAATACAACTTTCCATTTTTTATTTTGTTATTTTTAAAATAATTTTATTTTTGAATTTTTTTTAAAAATTACTTTCTTTTTAAAAATAATTTTTATTTTTTTGTAAATATAAAAAATTTTATGAAAAACAAAGTCAAAACATCAGTTAAACACATAAATCAAAAATTAAACTAATAACGATAAAAAAATTTTAAGGTCATTAGCTTGACCATTGGCATATCAGCATTATTTATTGTCAAATGGATGTTTGAGTCCTATAAAAAGTATGCTTAAACTCCGTGAGAAGCCTGAAACAACTTCTCTCAAAATAAGCTCCCAATAAACACGATGTTCCAAAACTTCGGGGGAGTGAAATCAAACTACTTCATCATTGAACTCCAATATCCACTCTCCTTTTTTAACATCGTCTTTCTCCCAAGATGGTCTTTATGGTGGTGTAAATGATAAATGTGGAGGCTCATCATCCTGATCTACACTTTCAAACTTTAGCTTACTTGGCCACAATTTGTTCTCCAAGTTAGTATCATGCGGCTCTTCCTCTTGCTTCTTCTCTTTCTCTTGACTGACCTCCTTCGAACTTTAATCTTCTTCATTATATCATATTCTTCCTTTTCCATGACAACTGTGATGGTCGTTAACTGTTCCTTTGGATTTGCTTCGATATTGATTGGTAGGCTACCTGCATTACTAGAAGATAAAGCATTAGCAAGTTGGTCTACCTGTACCTCCAAGTTGTGGATGGATGAAGTGTGGTTCTTCATAATTTGGTTAAATTTTACTTGCATCCTCTTTTGGCTTTCCTCCTTGTTCGCAAATATCTATTTCTGGTTCTCTTCTTGACTTTCTAGTTGGGAGTCCAAGAAATCTATAATCTTATCCATCTTGGTCTCTAAAAACTCAATTCTATCTTGTTAAAATTCAAGAGGTCCTTATGCATACACTTGGCCACCTGTATAGTTTGGATTCCACAAAAAATTGAGGGGGTTTTGCCACTTTGAATTGAAAGTATTATAATAAATATTGTTAACTCTTTGCTGTTGGCCCAAATAAATGACTGGTTCTATGCTACTAGCTCCTAACAAGAAGCATTCAGTTGTGCTATGGCTATCCTGCCTACATAACTCACATCTAAACTGCACAATTTTAATAAAAGAGGAAGATGTAACTTGTAAGTTGCTTAATTACTTGGTAATGGCTGAAAGTTGTGCTTGAAGAGCTGTCACCGTGTTAATCGGAATCATCCCCTTTTTTCCCTTGAAGCCTTGTGTCACTAAGCTCGTTCGACCATCTCATGCTCCTTGTGTTCATAAACTGAAATCAAAAAATAAAAATATCGAAAAGAAATCATTAAATCAAAAGAATCCAAATTGAACAAGATGCTAAAATTGCAAGCCCCAGTAACGGCGCCAAAAACTTATTTGCTAGTTTTAACTACACTACAAGTATACAGGTCGTAACTTATAGTATAATTGATATCGATCCTGCGAGGATTGAATCTAGACACCTAATTATCTGAATTTTACTTTTTAAAATGTAAAATAAGATTATAGAAACTGAAAATTAAACTTAAATTAATGAAACTTGAATGAAACTAATCGTAGAAGAAAGTAAAAAAAAAAGATACTCAATAGTGGAGACTTAATGGTTGTTCTATCCTTATTTATCCTCTTTTATCTTATCAATTTAATTGTATTTGACCAAAGATTTTCTAAAGTTTCATTACCCTCTCTCAAGGTGTAATTAATTGTCCCTAATTGAAGTAAGTTAGAATTAGTCTTTGCAATCTCTCAATCTACAAAACCTTTCCTAAATACTCAAATATATGTGAAGCAATTATATAGGTAATTAATAAAATAGTTAAGATCTCTTTTCAATCACTTATTAATCTGCTAATTGCAAGTATGCTAAGTTACCAACTCTCATTGCGCACCCTAACTTAAATAAATCAAAACAATCTCTTGATTCAAAGTGATTATAAACTTAACAATCAACACAAACAATTATGCATTAAATCAATAAGAATAAAGTTGGATAAATAATTTAAGAACAGTGTCTAAACTAGATTTAGCAATCCATAATCATATTCAAAAAAATAATATTTAGATTAAATATCAAAAGGAAGGCAAAGGAAAAGAGAAAACTAATGGTGTAGGTTGAAGCTTCCTTTTTAGGAAAATCTAGATAGCACTTGTTGAATCTTTTGTCTCCTCTACAAAATTGTGTTCTTCACTTTTCTTCTTTCCAAAAAAACCTTATTTTCTATCTTGTATCTCTCATAGGGTCAGAATGTGTCTGCTAGGTTCATTCCCACGACCTCTTAATCCAAAAAATTCATAAAACACGTCCCTACATGTTTTGTCACGTCACCTTGTCAAATTAGCTTTTTTCAACTTTGACCTTTATTTGATATTTTTACTATATCTTTGTCTACATACCTCCTTTTAACCTGAAATTTGATATGTAGGCTCCTCACATGTTTTTCTAGCTTCTTTTAAAATTTCATTGCAATATGAGCTTTATAAAGGCATATAATGCATCCCTGAAGTTACAGTACAAAAGCTGATACTGATTTCATGTCTCATTCATTACCTAAAATTCCAAACATCAAAGTGCATCAACCTATTCCTCAAATAAGTTCATATTTTCCCTCAAACACTAAATAATACCAAAAATAATCAAACACCTAAAAGATAATGAAAAAAGATAGAAAAGTTCATACTAACTAAGTTTAAAGCACACAAATAATACTTAAAACACCTAAAAACAACCTAGAAATATACTATGAAAACACACTTATCACAAACTCACGTCAATTACGCAATAAATCATTAAAACCTATAATTGTCTCCCTAAAGGTCTCACGATTACCACTCATGATCTTCCATATCCATTTTAATAACAAAGATTGATTTTTAACATGTAATTGCACTAAACCTAAACCCCCTGATTATAAGGCAAATAAATATCCTCCCATGTCACTTTAGAAAAAGCTCTTTCATCTATCTTGCCATTCCATAAAAATTGCCTAATAAAATTTTCTAATAGTTATTGAACATTCCTAGACATCACATACACAAACGTGAAATAAATAGGAATACTACATACCACTTAGCTAATAAGCACCAATCTTCTTGTTAGTGATAACTTCTTTCCCTTCCAATTTACTAGTCTACTTTGGATCTTTATAACAATTGGTTTCCAATCCTTACATTGTAATGATCTTATGGACAATGATAATCCTAAATACTTAATTGGTAATTTCTCCACTTTACATCCCACAATTCGAGCCGCTTCAATGATGGAATCATTAGGCAAATCTATCCACATGAGTAAATTTTTATTGTAATTATTTTTTAAATCTGAGATTGCCTTAAAACATCATAGAATAGACAAGAGTACTTTGATCATAATTAGACTCGCTGGGCAAAAAGTAAAGTATCATTCGAAAATTACAGTAAAGAAATGTCCATATAAGTCCTATTGGTTCAACAGTACATATTATTACATCTCACCCCTGATAACATACCTTTTGCAATCGTTGTGTCTAGTAGCCTTTTCAATCCCTCCACTGCAATTACAAATAAAAATGGTGACAAAGGATCTCCCTTTTATACTCTCTTCTCCATGATTTCCTTTTTTGGACTCCCATTCACCAAAATGGATGTCTTAGCCATCTTTATCATATGTCTCACCCAAATTTTCCATCTCTTACTAAACCCATCTTTTCCATCACACTCATAAGAAATTTCCATGAGATGCAATCATATGCCTTTCTAAAATCCAGTTTCAGAATGAATTTGTCACTACCATCCTTATTAATATAATGAACAATCTATGAAGAAAGCATAGAGCACTCATGAATATTTTTATTTTAGATAAAAGCATGTTACATTTTTTAGATTAATTTTAGCATGAAGGGTCTCAATCTCAAGGTTAGGACTTTAAAGGCAAGCTTTATTAACCCATTGAGCAAGTTAATTAGACGAAAATTTTTCATTTGAAAAGACCCTGCTATTTTTGGTACCAAGATAACAAATGTTGAGTTCAATCCCTTTGGTAAAGTTCTTGTAGAATAAAATTCCTGAAAAAGAACCCTCACCTCTGATTGCATCATATTCCAAAAGCGCTTATAAAAATAAAAATTAAATCCATTAGGACTCGGTCCTTCATTATCACCAAAGGTAAGAAGAGCTGTATATATTTCCTGAACATTGAACTCTTTTTCAAGACAAGTCACATCAATTAGACTCAACTTATTAAAATTAAGTTCTTAAAAATTGCTTAAACAAAGGATGTTCCCACCATGCATCTATACACATAAAAGGTTTTGGGCCCCAATAAATCTTTGCCTCTACATTGAAAACTAGTGGAACATGATCTAAAAAAGACTTTTTCTAACTATTAACATCATCTGTAGCCATGATTGTAATAAGAATGGAGACACAAAGCATCTATCACTCTTTGACTGAACTTGCGAGTTACTCCAAGTAAAAGATCTACCGAGTAGGAGCATTTCAATCAAATTAGAGCTTGCAATAAATTCTGAGAATTATTGCATCGAAGGAGTAAACACAGAACAAGTATTATGTTCACCAATATGCAAAACTTCGTTAAAGTCTCCTTCCAACACAACATATCCTTCAAAAGACAGTATATATTTCAACTCATTCCATAATACTAATCTTTGTTCAGTCGAATTAAAATCATAAATCCAAAATAAATTTAATTAACATGTCGTCCTACATAAACTCCATTGAAATCCATTGTTCGCCATTTTTTAATTCCCTAACTTGCACCTGCATTGTATTCTAAAATAGTAGAGGTCCTCCTGATGCATAATAAATGGTATAAAACCATAATCAAAATCACTATTTGGCCATAGACGTCATACTATAAAATCATTGACATGCTCTTTCTTCTTTTCAACCAACCCTATAAACATCATCTTATTATCACAACATAACTTCCTAATACTAGACTGCTTCCTACTTGTGAGTAGTCATCCTTTACAATTCCAAAAAATAAAATTTAATAAAGACATAATAATCAATTTACCTTGAACTAAAAACTCCTGGAAATAATCAATTCTTTTCCTAGAGATCTTGAGCTAGATTATCACTAATCACCTTGATTACCTCCATTTTAAAATAAGCCTCAAACAAACCTAACTACATTCTCACATCCCATGCTTCCTCCATTAACTTGGGTTGATTTGTATAACTTTTTACCATCTTTTGTCTATTTGTCCAATTTTTATTACAGTTTTGAATACACATCTCCGAAATAGGATTTGAAGCTGAGGAACATGTTCAAAGATTGCCCCTGTACACCATTTTCTTGTATTTTCTCAATTTTCGTATATCATTCCTTCTAATTGTAATAAATGAGTTGCTTAATGTAGGATATGCTGACTTCATTATAGCTTCTACCTCATGATTTTGCAGTTGACCTTCTCTTGGTATAGAATTTCCAATATTCACACCAATCTCCCCACAAACGCCCACAATTGGTTGATTTGGGTGCAAATTGTCATGTATCAAAAGACTATGATTCTTTATTTCTGCTTCTATTACATCGCCCTTTCCTACACTTTCTTCTACCATCTGTATAAATCCTTTTTGGATTATTTATTAAATAGAACAATGTACACCCATTGGAGAAGGTCGCTTAAACCACTCCTCATTTGGACTCAATAAATCAACACCTTCATCAAACTCTATAAACTACACCTTCATTGAATTTTTCCTTACATAATCAAGAATCTTTTATTTATTTACCACTAGATTAGCAGTGAGATTGATCAGAGATGCCAATGTAAAACAAGGACAGTAGCCAAATCTAATATGTTACGAGCCATTGTATCTAGATGGATGGTTACAAACGTCCCAAAGTGATTAACCAAGGATTTAAAGAATTCATCATTCCATCAATTATGTGGGACATTAAAGAAGACAATCCACACCAGTCATTCCTTAGGGTAGTATGAAGGAGACCACTCTACTTGTTCTAACATATCAGATAAAAAAAGGTTTCATTTCTTCTACAAATAATTCAGCCGCTACCTTAGATTTAAAACTGATCAACACCTATTTTGATCCTAAAATCGATATATTATCGAGCTCCACTTCACTCTCAAGGAGTTTCTGTTTAACCAATAATAGCTATTCTAGATTTTGTATTACCACAATTAGCAACCACTTGTGTTTTTGATATCTCCACCTTTTCACCTTGAGTCACTTGCACATATGTGCGATTATCTCTATAACTTGGATAGTGATGTCTAAGGATCTATTGCATTTGTCTTTGATGATCATTTATATATCATTGCTGTGCTTGCCCTTAATCATTCTTTTGTATAGGGAATCGTGTGTGAAAGACACCAACATGACAGGCACCAATAACGATGAATCTAATCTGATGCAATGCTAAATTAAAATCCATTCCTTTGACGAGATAAGCAAACCCAAACCTAAAATACGCTTTGATACTGCTCCCGCTGCAAATGATATCAAGAATGATATCAAGTAACCCAAAGTAGAATTCTTAGAATTATGATTACCAACCATATCTGCATCTATGTAACCAACTAATATAGGCTTATCAGTTCTAAAACACAAACACAATCTAGAAGTCCCACATAGATACCTTAATATCCATTTAACAGTATCCCAATGTTTCTTACCATGATTAGAAAGGAACGTACTAACAACACCAACGACATGAGCAATATCTGGTCTAGTATATACCATAGCATACTTTAAACTACCAACTACTGAAGAATAAGGAACTCGTTGCATACTTGCCTTCTCTTCATCAGTAAAAAGACTTTAATTAGTACTCAATCAAAAGTAATTAGCAAGAGGGGAACTAACCGCTTTAGCATTATCCATATTGAACCTCTGAAGCACCTTCTCAATATATTTCTCTTGAGATAACCATAGCTTTTTTATCTTGAATAATTTGAATACCAAAGATTTTCTTTGTTGGCCCTAAGTCTTTCATGGAAAAAGACTTACTTAACTACTTCTTTAAATAATCAATCTTAGAAACAATTTTACTAACAATCAACATGTCATCAACATATGAAAAAAAAATGATAAAATCATCGTCATAGTATTTTTGGTAAAACACGCAATTGTCTAAAGTAGTCTTCTTATAGCCTTGCTCCCCCATAACTAACTTAAATTTCTTATACCACTGTCTTGGTGCTTGTTTCAAATCATATAATCTTTCTTAGCTTGCAAACATAGTCCTCTTTCCCTTTTACCTTAAAACCCTCTGACCGCTCCATATAAATCTGTTCCTCTAAATCACCATGTAGGAATGTCGGTGAAATTAACCCTTTTTTAACAAATTTTTTAAAACTTGCTTCTATAATATTCTGTAAATTCTTCATTGATAATATAGAATTTTAATAAGTAGAGATGCATTAAACAATTACAAATTTTGGGAGAATTTTCATATATTATTATTTTGTTCTCAAATATATTTTAATGTATTCAAGTTTCATCTTAGCTATTTTTGTTATTTTAATTAAATTTTTAGATTTCATTTTTTTCATTTAAAATTTTAATCATATCCTTAAATAAAAAATTTTCAATTCTTTTATATTTTTAAAGTGCAATCATTGTATTAAAGTTAAGTTAATTTAGGTTAATAAATCGGGTTAATTCGGGTTCAGGTGAAAACAGGTTCGGGTCAATTTGGATTCGGGTGCATTTGGGCTCAGGTCTATTAGGGTCGGGTAGAATCGAGTTTGGGTCTGATCAGGTTTGGATCATCTCGGGTTCATATGAAATCTAGTTTGGGTTTAGGTTCAGGTCAGGTCGCGTGCAAATCGAGTTCGGTCCGTTGACTTTTTTAGTCAAATTGGGTCAGGTCGGGTTATCAGGTCGGATCCATTTTTGACATCCCTATTTGTATGTATGTTCAAAGATGATTATTTTTTAATATTATCTTGGTGTGTGTGCAGTTGGTTCTAAATGATAAAGCTTTGGCCTTAATGTACTTTAACTTTCTTCTTACTGAAAATTCCTAGTTTTTTTTTAGACATGGCAGTAATAATAGCTATGCCTAATTTGAAGTACATATTTTTATGATTGTTTTCTTGACTCATAATAAAAGGAGCTTTTGATCCAACTGTCTTGACAAAGTTCGTTTATCATGTTAGGGTTCTTAAAATTTAATGATCAAAGTGTAATACTTGAAGATTGGATTGGGTTTCTTAATTATCAGGTTCGTGCAATTCTAATGGAAGAAGAGCAATCTTCTTAAACTCGACATGACAATAAGCACAGTAGTAGTAGTAGCCCGACATGTTCATTTCCTACGCCACCACTAGCAGTAGCAATAGAAACTAGTAATATTAGAAATTTCTCTATTATGTTACCAATCCAATTGAAAATCCAATGCAAAACCTAGTAACAGGATGAGAATCGAAAGTTCAACTCATCAACAGCTACAATAGTTACTGTTATGGGTCCAATTCTTGCCCCTCAGTTTCTCATGCTTCACTGGTATCCAATCTTAATCTAAACATAAAGTCAACAGCTGAACCATCGCCATTTTCACTAAAGTCATCATTGCAATATGATTAAAGCGAATCATCTTCAAGGCATTTAGCTTTGAAAATGTCAGGCTTTCACAATGGAGATAGCATCATCATTGTTGCTTAAGTAGGGTGCATAATTAGATGAATCGACTATAGCAAAGATAAGTTAAAAGGAGGTTACTCGAACTCTATTAATGTACGGACAAGGAAAGGAACTGAAAATCATGTTGTTTATTAATGTTTCTTTTCGAACTCACAATCTTTAGATTCTCGTACTTTTATGTTTGATTGTGTTTATGAAGTAATAGGACTAGTAATAAAGACCATTTCTCTTTGATCGTTTCTAAGATTGTGGTGCTCAATGCTCTTTTGGAAAGAAGAAAAAGATGCAGAGCTTACATTTATTTCCTCCTTTCTTGTGTGAAATATAGGTCAGGTCCCTATTAATACCAGAGGCTTGGTCGCCATTAATCTCTTAGGCCATGTTTGGTAACGTTTTAGGATGTGGTTTTTAGTTGTTGTTTCTTTTATCACAAAACAAAAAAAACTTGTTGAGTTTTGTTGTTTAGTTGCATTGTGGACGTAAGGAAAAACAGATGAGAAAAACATATTTGGTTTTTTCATTTGGTTTCAATCAAAACAACAATAGAAAAAAAAATTGCTATTCTTCGTTTTCTTCCATGGGCACATCCGAAAGCTTCAGCCTATCGCCCATCCCCTACCATATTGGTGATGTAGGTCCGCCACTGAACGACCACCCCATTTGCTACATCGCTCCTCTTCCCTCCACCTTAATTTTTGTTTATTGTTTGTTTCTATTTCACACATAAAAACCCAGAAGATTTCTTCAATCTGACAAGATGGAAACTGGTTAAGGCACATGGAATCGAGCTTTTCGTTTTTCATCGCCTAAGTCTCCAAGTCAGTCCTCTTCTGACAATGATGACTCACCAATAAATAAATAAAATTTTATTTCTTAATAATATTAAAATTGCTAATAATTATTATTGATAATACATTGTTTTTATAATTATTAAATATTTTTATTAAAATAAATTTAAATATTTAATTTAATATAAAATGATATTGAATATTTTTAGTTTAATATAAAATTATTTTAAAATAAAATAAAATTTAATATTATTTTATTTAATTTAAATAATATTTTAAATTATTAAAGATTTTATTTA
>JAOXYD010020241.1:0-14654 GCA_028565735.1 Pinacopodium congolense
GAACACCATATGGCTTCCTTGGATGGTGTTCAGAATGGTACTAAAAGCTACTTGTTGCCATATCCTCAATCAAATTATATGCATCGGTAGCCGTCTTTCGCATTAAATTTCGTCCAGCTACAACATTAATGGTGCTACGAGTTGAAGGAGTCCATTTCGTTTAGAAGATGTCCACTTGTTGCCATATATTGAATCCATGACTTAGACACTTTGCAAGCATCTCTCTAAATCGTTCTCATGCCTTGTATAGACTCTCGTTCTCGTATTGCATGAACGAGCTAATTTCAGTTTTCATCTTGGCTATCTTAGCAGGTGGGAAAAATTTAGCTAGGAACAACTTCATTAGTACATCCCATGTAATAATGGAACTAGGCTGAAGAGTAGACAACCAAGCTTTTTCCTTATCTCTAACTGATAGAGGGAAAAGTATAAGACTAATTGCATCATCAGAGACTCTATTACTCTTGAAAAGATCACAAATATCAAGGAAATTTTGCAAAATTTCATTAGGATCTTCTAAGGCCAAACCTCCAAATTATGATGACCTAACCATGGAAATTATGCTATGTTGGATTTCAAAGTTGTTGGCATTGACTTTGAAGTACACAATGCTAGCCACAAGTCTACCTCGGTTCCCTAAAGCTAATTCCATCATGGTTGGTTCTCTATTTTCTAATTGATTTCCTATAACTACATGTTCATCGGGATTCATTTTGACATGATCAATTTCAGTTTCAGTGTCACTTGAAGTTCCTATGTCTAATGGATCGGATAACGTCGCACGAGTTTCTTTCTTCTTCTTCCTTAATGTATGTTCAAGCTCTGGATCAATGTTTACTAGCTCAGGATTGCGTCCCCGAGTATGCATACACTTTTTTGAAAGAAAGATTAAATAAAATAAAATAAGCAAACAAAGCAAATAAACTGAGGAAAAAGAAAATACAACAGACAAAGCAAAATAACAAGCAAATAATTACAGAAAAAATTTAATAAAATTATAAAATAAATTTATACAATTCCTAAAGTAATTGAAACCAATTTTCCTAATATTAAGGATACTTATATCTCCAGCAATGGCGCCAAAAACTTGTTACATTGGTTAGGTGACTTTAAAAATGACGGGCGATTTGAAATGATTTTACTTTGAAACCAACGGACTTTTAAGGAAAGTGCACCTATCGTAAAAGTAATAAACTGGAATAAAATTTAAAATTATGAGTGTCAATCCCACAGGAAATACGTTACTTAATTACCACGTTGATTGGATTACAATTTTTTAGGAAAATCTAAAGAAATTGATTGAAATTTGGAAAAAGGCTTTAAATTGGCTATTTTAGATTAAACATTTCGAAAACGATTTTTCATTACTTTTGAAAAATTCTTAAAATTACCAAATGTGTAAATGAGCTATGGATTAGATGATTGATGATTTAATTGAGTTTTAAAACAGATTTAATATCTGATTAAAGTCCTTCACGAAACCAAAACAAAGCTAGGATTAAGACTTTGCTTTTTCTCCATTTAATCTTAATTAAAGTTTGGTTATGATTTAAAATCAAGTAAATGGGTGTAAATTATAAGAAGGTGAGTTTTGGAAAATTAAGTCCAGAACTCCAAATTTCACAAAAAATTCAGGTTTGGTCATGTAAGGATTTATTTATGTTGCTTATTGATTTTTCAAACAATTTATGATGATTTCTCATACTTAAACTATCTTAAATCCTAATCTTAAGTGGCTAGTTTAAAATTGGTAGTTTTAGATCTTCAAAAACCAAAATACAGACATATAAACATGCTTATAAACTCTAATAAAACATCAAAACATCAATCCATAGCATCATAAACGATTAGCCACACATTTGAATCAAAACATACATCATATGCATCTTAAATAACATAATATGACTAGATCTATAAAAATGAGCTGAAATAAATAAGTTAGGAGTTACTTAGCTTGATCTAGACACCACCACAGCTCTGAATCCACAAAATCTATCAATAAAATCAAAGCATATGCAAAGATATACACATAAGAACTTAGTCTTTGATTTAATCCAAAAAGAGGATAATATAATGAACAATCTGAGCTAGAAAACCCCCTATGATGATTTAGAAACTCATATATGGGTCTTAGTTGCAATTTCCAATTTACAAAACTTAAACATACAATCAAAAACTTGAAATCTAAGTGTTTGAAGTTTAGGCTATCAAAGAAGGAAAAGAAGAGAGAAGCTAGAGCTTCTCTCACTACTATGATTTGTAATCTCTTGATTATCCACGTGTTCTGAGTTTTTTTTGGTTGTATGCAGACTCTAGAAGACTCCCCTCACATGCAAGGAGATAAGGGAATTAATGCATATCACGCCAAGATTGAAATCTGCAAGATATGGAGCTGAAATTGTTGACTTAGTACAATGACACCCTACCTCCCTATAACAGCACCCTCATAGAGTTTCATTATAGCCCGAACTCTGAATAGCTCAATGGTCCCTAGATCATCAGCAATGGCACGCTCTCATGGTGTCGTTAATGGAGAGAACCAAGAGGTTTTCTTTTATGTTTTTTATCTAATCTTCATCATTAAGCTCCATTCTGTAAATCAAACAATATAAAACATCAATTAAACACTGAATTAGGGGTCATAATTCAATAAATTAACCATGAAAATCATATCAATTTGACCCCTATCAATTGTTTTGTTGCAAGTAAATCACCCAAATAGTGGTTGAAGGCTTTGAAAAATTAGTCATGTAAGCTTGGGAAAGATATGTGTGTTGAAAATGTGTTAAAGAGGTATGTTTTAGAGTCTTAGGGCTTAAGTAGAGCATTTACGATTTAGTTAATGAATATGGGCTATATATTCGAGAGCAAAATAAGTGTAGAATAAGCTTAAAATGTTTCTATTGATATGTAAAAATGATTTTGTGAAATTTTTTTAGTGCCTAAGAGTTAAGAGTTCAAAATTGTTTTGGGTTGCTATGTCATAATAGGTAAAATGAATATATTTATTAATTCATTTATTGGTGAATTTTATGCATTATTTGTTTAATTAGATCCTGAATTATTTTTAAGAATTGTACGAATTTTTATATTTAAAGGATCAAAATCATAAAAAGAAGCACATTGAGCATAAGAGAACCAAAAGGCAAAATGGGCTATCACAACAACATCATTTTGATCAAGAGCAAGATGTTGTTGTGATGTTGGCTTCAAGTTAGAAGTATAATATTTGTTTTTAAGGGCTTCAATATGGTCCATGTTACTACTGTTTTTCATCATGATGAAGACAAACACTAAATGACTCTAAAGAACGACATCGTTATGCTTCATGTCAAAAGCCATTTTGTTCCTTAAAAGCTACAGGAAAAGAATATTTTAGAGCTAATTAGGAAAACTTTTACCTAATTTGCTTAATTAGGATTCCTTAACCCTGAGTAGCTATAAGAACATATAAAATAAAGGATAAGCATTCATTTGAGAGTTCTTTCTGCCACTCTGAAATTTCTCATTCATTCATTAAAGTGTTGATAGCTAAGAGTTAGAGATAAGGAGATCCATTGGTAAAGTGCTTCTTTAAAAACAAGGAGATCCATTGGGAAAGTGCTTCAAAAAAAGCCAAAATCTTAGATTGGGTGACTACAAGCTTAAAGTCTTATAGAAGGAGCTATCATCATTTTCATGAGGAATTTTTTATCTACAAATGGGTGCTCTTAGTTGAATTCGTTGATTCTTTGAATTCAATTAATTGTTGTTATTTATTTAAGGATAATTAAGGATTTATTTTACAATGGAATGCCAATTTATGATAATTTAATATAATTATTAAAAAAATCTATGGTTACAAATTTGTAGGATTTAATTTTACGGTAGTAGGAAATTGAACTAAGTTCATATGTTGTCTTAATATAATGAGGATCTACAATTATTCTTGCTAAATGCTAAAACCCTTTGGATTAATCTTGTTTTTTATTTCCTTAGATCGATTTCATTTAATTGTCATTTGTTAGTTTAATATTATTGAATTTAATAATTAAATTCATAAACTAATTAATTGTAGGGTTAACTAGTCGCTCCACTTTTAGACTAGTGCTTGTTAGAATTCCTTGTGTGAATGATACTCAATTCATTGATATACTATAAAAGTTATAGGTGCACTTATATAAAGCTATGTGATAGTATAAAATTTAGCTAATTTAATATTTGATGTTTGAACTGACGTGATTAGTATGAATGTACTTCAATGTATTAATAGTAAAAAACTAGTTTGTATAAGGATTAGTTAACTATTAGTTTCCACGTAGTCATAGGTTAGATAAAGGGTTTTAACGACTTGACCAATGTTTTTAATTTCCAATAAATAGATAGATCAACTAATATATGTGAGAATTGGGTTTTGACGAAATGAGAGAATTAGTTTAATGAATTTTAATGTTAAAACTAGTAAAAAGTGAATATTTAACTAAATTTTCAATATAAATAGGTGGATTGGTTAGTTTATATTTCATCGAAAAATTGAAAAATGTCGTTGGTCAGTCTAGGTACTGTTTAAGCTCAAATAAATCAATCAATTAATATGCAAATCAAAATCAATTCCATACCATCTATTACGTCAAGTATACAAGTCAATAAGTAAAGTATAGTTACGACTATGGATTTCAATCCCACAAGGAAAATACTGTCAAAACTTGGTCACTCATATTAAAATTATCTAGAGAACTCAAAATTTCAACTTAATGAGATTTTAAGCAACTAAATAAAATTAGAAACTTCCAATCAATGCATAGGAATTCATATTGTTTTAAAGATTACTAAATTGAATAACTAGATACGGTTTAGGCTTTCAATACTTCAATTGAGTAATGGAATGGTTTGAATGCATAATCTAGGGTATCTTCAAAGAACCAAGAAAATGTTATGGTAAATTAGCTACTTTTTGTTTTCTATTAATCATATTCTATAGTTTGATCCACCTTTAGATATGGGAAGTAGGTTTAAAGTTTAAGAATTCTAATCTTAAAATATCATGTTTCAAGAGATGCAGCCCTATGAATAACTAGTGACTGGTCCTATATTGATTTAAATCACATTATTTATTGATTTTTTCATTAATTAAGGTAGTTAGTCATGGATCCTTATTCATGTTTCAAATTTGTCTTAAGCGGTCATGTTAAGAAAAGTTTTAAGCATTCAAATGAAAAAAAATTCATTTAACATGCACTCGAAATTCAATAAAAGCATGTAATAACTAGTCTTTAGTGAAAAATTAGATTAAAACCCACCCACACACGCACACACACGCACACACATATATATATATCAAAAAACAACAAAAATTAACCTTAAAAAACATGTTCTTGAATATATGAAGATAAAGTGTAAGAAACAAGTGATTTAAGAGTTTATATTAAACCAAATGAAGCTCTAAACTCTAATACAACCTTCAATCACATGTATAAACCCTTGGAATCCTTAAAAAGAACTTGAAATTAATAAGTAATAAATCTGGAAAATGAAAAAAAAAATCTAACCTAGAGAAAGAAGAAGAACATATTAGATAAGGAACTGATTTTGGCTGCCAAAATCTGGTTCTACATGTAAGAAAATGGTTTGGAAAGCTCCTTTTGTATACCCTTGGCAAGTGGCTGCAAGTTAAAACCAATTGGAGTTGAATTGATCAGCAATCTAGTTGGAAAAATGTGTCTAGGTACTTGAAGTCCCATCATTTAGCTTCTATAAATGAATTCAACAGTGGTAATACATACCTAAATGGTGGTTGCTCTGAACTACTGTTTATCTCCTATTTTTTAATATTTTTCTAATTTTTAAATAATTTTTTCACTTTTGAACTTCGATCAATAAAACAGAGATTTACAAACATAAATCAAATAATTTAACATTAATTTAGGGGCCAATGTGCATAAAATTACCAATAAAAGCACTATAAATTATGAACTTAACAAGAAACACATATATATGTGAATTAAAGCATTTTGAGTGGTTTTTGGTAAAGGTAGGTTGAGTTTTGGTGTTGTTTTAAGTGGTTTTTATGTGTAGTTTTGAGAGGTTGTGAGTTTGTGAAATTAAAACATTATGTAAGTTATTTATACAACTAACAGTTGGTTTCTTATGTTTAAGCCATTTCTTTTTAATTTTAGTGTGTTTTACTGCTGAAATTAATGTTTTATTGACTAAAACAATAGGTTATAATAGCGCGCATTTTAGTCATGTAGCTCACATTTTACTCTCTATCTAGGAAGTTAAACGAGTCTAGTTATATGGTGTCATTTAATTCCACATGTACCACATAAAAATAACGCAGCATCTAGCTTCTTGTCTAGCAGACATATTTCGTAAAAAATCGACTCCCTCCACCCCTTAAAACTTCAAATTACCATAAGTTCTTCATTTCTTGGCCAAATTTCATGTAATTGGTGTCTATTTAAAGCTGTTTCAATTTTTAATCAACCTATACTAGTCTTGAGACAGATTCTTTTTAGATTTTCCACAATATCCTTTCCAATGTATTGGGTATTGTTCATCTCTCCAAGCTTAGTTTTCAATTTATGCGTCCATTTCCTTTGATTTTAGTACCATTGTGTTAGAAATTTGATTAGATTTCTATTGGTACAAATTTCATTAATTAATTTTAGCATCAAGTATTTTGAAATTTTTAATTCGACCGATATTAATCTATTTTGTCCTTGAAAAGTTTTCTGTTTTTTCTTGGTGTTTTCTGACTATGTGCTATATTTTTATTGAACTATTTTTATTCAGATGGCACCCAAAGGGTCTACTTGAGCCTCTAGATCTGAATCTCGACCTGATTTTGATCGTTCTTGATTTATGAACTAAGAGAAGGCTGACTAGTTCGAGGCTAGACATAATAATGAATTCATAGTTGAGTGTTCTATTGAGGCTAATGTTGAGATTGAATTTCAGGTTTAGCCTCTATTCTATGCTCTTCACTAGCTTCCCTTACTAACACTTGCAGGTCCCTACTATCCATTATTGGTTAAGGAATTCTTAGCCAATATTGAGGAAAATAATGTAAAAGACCTCTTAATGATTAAGTCACCAGTCCGAGGTATTCCTACTATGCTTACTCGTTCCTTTCTTTCTAAATTCTTAGGAGTATTGGATGTAGGTGATTTATTTATGGATAAGGTTGATAGGGTTCAAGGGGATTTAGTTGGTTCTGATCCATCATTCTCAATGGATATAGCAAGAATTCAATTACGCTTGGTTAGTCTACCTAACTAACGAGGCTATCCTACTTCTTAGTTGACTATTAAGGATTATATCACTATTGCTATTTTTATTCCCAATTTCCTTCCTCACGCTAATGGTCTCAATGAGCTTCACTTTGATGATACTTACCTTTTTTATAATATACTCAATGGCTTAGGGGGCATTGATGGATTGCCTTTAGCAGGTTTCATTTTGCTGAGCATGAGTAATGTAGTTTAACATGCCCATTAGAACAAAAAGGTTTGATTTCTTTGTTTGATTATAAGGATTTTCGAGTCGACAGGTGTCCCTTTTGATGGATAGATGGCATTGCATCCCACCAAGTCTGTTTCATATTCCCTTATCATGCTTTGGTCATACTATAAAGTTCTTTACTAAAATCACTTAAAGCCTCTACTCCTAAAAATTCAGACGTGCTTGCTTGAATTTGTTTCTTTTTCTTCCCATGTGAACGCTTAAGCTTTGTATCAAATTCTAACTGCTTGGGTTTATATCCTTTAGTTTTCATACAATTCTAAACACATAATTAAAAGAAAGGGCATGCAATTCACACAAAAGCAAATAAAGCTGGGAAAACAAAGATAAAAACTTTAAATAATACTAACAACTCTAAAGTATTATACGTTAATTAGTCTTAATATTCCAATTATGAATAGCATTGATTCCCCAGCAAAGATGTCAAGAACTTGTTGGTTGGTTTCTAAAGAGGCTAATTGATTCAAATTAACTCACAAATTATATTCTTGAAGCACACTTATCTCAAATTAAAGTTAAACCAACACTAATAGCAAATGCACCAGTGACAAGTAATATGTGTAGTATATTAGAACCAAGTATTGTTACCACGAGGAGTTTCACTAAAATTAAAGTACTAGGCCTAAATTAGATAACAATTATCTAGAGATTGAAGATTAAATGGAATTAATAACTAAGATTGCTAATTGAAATTAAAACTATCAACTTATGCAGAATAACTTAGTTACTGAAAAGGGTTCGTTAATTGGATAAATAGGTTATGAAATTGGTCCAACTGAATTTAATATAGATTGAAGGTGGCATCTTAGGGTCACTTCTTTAATTCTAAGCTTGACTATGGTTAAGACTAAGCTTATTCTTTAGCAAATTAAGATGAAGGTTGGTCCTAAGTCATTCTCTAAGCATTAGTCATAATGTATAAGAAGCTTAACGTAAAAATTGCAATCTTCAGTCTTTAACCCTCAAGATAAACCATATATTGGCCATGCAAAGATTTAAATCAGGTTACTTATTGATTGATCCATTATATTAGGCAGATTTCTCAAATCCTAATATGTTTTTTAACTTTATTCCAAGGGTTTATGTTGAAATAAACATTAATTTCATCTAATAAGTAAAAGACAACCTCTAGTCATGCATTAAGAATAATTTAATACATTCTTAGATCATTCCAGAACCAATGCACAACCCTTAACACATCTAACCACTTTGTTTAAGAAGAAAACCTGTCAAACTCATCATACCTATCATAAACTTGTATAAATGAGAGGAAAGATGGCATTAATACATATAAACAAGTTGAAAATCACCAAATATTAGCTACTAAAATAGTTACAAGCTTGAATCACATGTACCAATTTTTAAAAACCTCAAACATCAACTGAAATTAGCAAAATCATATTAATAAATATCAAAACAAAAGAGGTAAGCCAAAGAATGAACTACTATATTTTTTTCCTCTTTTTGATTTTTTCTTTTGCATGTTTCACTCTACTAATTACGGTTTCCAGAGCTTAACATGTATGTGTAGGAGTTGCAGATACAAGTTGGAAAGTTACAGCTAATAAAATCAAGAGATGCAACCTGTTTTGTCTCGCCTGACAGTAAAATGGCACTAGAATCGGGAGTAGAATGCCACCGATTTACTCCACCATTTTGCTTCACAATGAGACCAAAACACAAGTCAGTAAGAAAAAAACACCACTCGTACTAGTCTTGCTATTTTACACCTTGTTTTAGCTCCTTTATTAAGTTTTTGATATAATGCAACTCCCATTTAGATGCTACCTATAATCAAACAAATTTGAGACATAATCACGTAATAAAACCTAAACTTAAGGGTCAATTGGCATGAATTTAGCATGAAAAATCATATAAAATAAACCCTCATCACCCTTCATAGCTACCAACTACAAACAACATAAAAGAAAGTCATTTGCGAGAAAATATAACTGAAGTTTACAAACGTTACCTAAAATAAGCAACTAACAATATTTCCTATAAGAATACAATATCAAACCTCTTAAAATCCCTTATAACTAATTTTTTATTATATTTAAAATATATTTCTTACTTACTTTGCATACATATTATTTCCATTTAGAAAGAGATGATTACTTATATGTAACAAAGCTTTGAGGATTTGAAATTATATGATCTAAGACCTTAACCTTTCTTTTAAATATTATATAAATGATCACATGAAAAAGGAAGGACATCTAATTTTGATCAAATTGTTTACATGGTATGAGAGTTTTGAATTTACAGTTTAATTATTCTTAGTACACTTTTTCAGTGTTGTAATCTTCATATTCTTGTTTTCTTTTCAATTTTTTTGGATAAACTTGAATAACTTGAATATCCTCAAGTTTTGCTCAATGAAATGATATATTAGTGTGTATTTTAATTAATCATTACAAGTGGTACTCCTAAATTACGTGTCAAATGAATGGTAAGAATTACGCAATATGGAAAATTTTGTTTTAGCTATTGTAGATTAGAAAACCAAACTTAGTTTTACAATCAAAACTGTAATTATACGGGTTTCAATTTATATTAAAAAGTAGATATCGATCCCACAAGGATTTTTGTTAGACCCACTCAATTTAGACTAGACTTTGTTTAAGAAACTAATCCAAACAAATTTAAATAGATAAATAAAATGAAAAAAAACTAAGGAGAAAAGAAAGCAATGCAACCACAACCAAAACTATAAACTGATTCTCATAGAAATTAAGATTAAAAGTTAGGTCTTATCGTTATCCTTATTTGTTTCTCTTTGGTTTAATTGATTCAGTTTATGCTTAACACAATATTTCCTAATATTTTAGCTACTTTCTCTCAAGGTGCAACTAAATATCACTATTTAAATAAAATAAGATTAACTTTGGGATCTCTTGATATATAAAGCTTTTCCTAAACATTCAACCAGATATGAAGCGATCCTATAGATAGTATATCAATATATTGAAATTTCTTCCTAATAAATCAATAACTTGTTATCTATAGCTCTATTAAATGCCAACTCACATTATACATTTAGCACAGATTACTAAGCTCACTCTCTCGATTTGTTGGAAGGTTTAAGCTCAAAAAATAACACAAACATTTATAATATTAAATCAATAACCAAAGGGTCACAAATAGTTCAAAAAAAAATCCTAAAACAAGTATAGCCACTAATAATAGAAATAGATTCATCCATACCCATATTATCCAAAATACAAAGCATAATAGGAAAAAAATAAATATAATGATGGTTGTCTTCCCTTTTATATCTATAAATATAGAAAAATGGAGGCTTGATGAAGCTCTTGAGACTTGAATCTTGAATCTCTAACTTGACGCTTGTGTCTTGACTTGGAGAGGAAGTCTCCAATATTTTGTTGTGTGTGGCATTGTCCTCTCTCCTCTCCTAAATGTTGTTTTCAAATATACTAGTTCTTCTTGTCTCCTTATTTTCTTATAGGGCCACTTGTTTTTAATTCCACGTAGATTGTTTTGGTCAGTGGTCAAACTTGCTTCTCATGGAGCAGTCTTAATCTTGGTTGGTCAAAAGGTAGGCAGTTTGGTTAAAAAAAAAAAGATTCAACGGTTGGTCTTAGAAAGCTAGTCGAGGCTTAGTCTCTCGCAGTAAAACATGGAAGGTCACCCTCTTGGACAAAATTTGTTTGTTCTTTTTTCTTTGGTCCTAGCTTAAAGAGAAGACTTGGTCAAAGAGAGGATGGCCTAGTCTTGGTTAAAAGTGCATAAGGGTCTTACCCGGGTGGCCTTAATGAGTGTTTTGGAAAATTTTTACATGAAGAAAAACATCATGCATCTAGCTTAGTTTTTAACAACCAAGAATTAATGATTTGTAAAAGTCATTTTCGGGGTAAGGGAATCAATGAGGGCTAGATATGAGTACATTCCAATTCTTTAGATGATAATATGATTGAGATATTAGTGTCAATTATGTGGATAAATATTGTAAATATTACATGAAATCTAGCCATATAACCAAGGAGTGTAATTTTTCAATCCTAAATAAGAATGTAACTACTAAGGAGCCCAGTTCATTCCTAACTCTAGTAAACACCTTATGAGCCATCCATAATGACCTAAAAAGATTATCGTAAATCCAATTCCCCTCAAGTAATTCAAGAGATGCCAAAAAAGTTATTTTTCCAACTTTCACAACCTGAGGGGCTCTTTTATTTATTCATCACAAAGATGATGTATTACTTGACAATTACTTTGTCTAAAGTACTTTCAGTTAATCTCTCTACTCACCAATTAGAAGGCAATAATTATAAGCTTTTTCATGATGGGTGTGGTGGCAAATTATTTTATTTTGAATGTTATTGTAAAGGGGCCAAAGGTTAGGCATTATTTTTTCGTCATCAATTTGTACATGCATCTCTCTATTTTATTACACACTTTTGGATCAAACTAAAACTTGTGAAAGAAGATTGGAGTTTCCTGGCACTCATATTTTACCTTCAATGTCTAAATAAAGTATCCTATGAAAATGAGGGAATTAAAAAGAAGGAAGAAATTGAAAAAGTAATAGAAATTTTATTACCAAAGCTCTATATTTTACAAGGCTCCCATAAAACTTAATATGGAGTTTCCTAATATTACATACTTGCTTTCCAAATTGCTTCCATATCTCTCTTTGCTTTTCATAGCCCTATAAAATGTGACTAAATGTAGAAAACATCTAAGAAACATCTCATTTAGAGCATTTAACTCATTGTGCACAAGAATCAAATGGAATTTATTTCAAAACTAGCTCAAATAAGTAAAAATATTTCCCAAAATATATATGAATTAAAAGTTATCAAATATCCCACTCTTAAACTATTGCTTGTCCTCAAGTAATGACTTAAATATTCATTAAAAAAATATCGATCAAAACTTGAGAATTAATTGTGCAAAAGAAAAAATCACTTAATGCTTTTGAATTATTTTACAAATAATGGCCTTTTCCATGACAAAAATTTTGTTAACACATATACAATTACATATTTAGTAACTAAGAAACCTGGAATGTATGATATCAAACATCTATGAAGTTTCATATGGATCATGATGTGAACTTGTTTAAGGACTTCTTTACTAATATAAAGTATAACTGAATTTTTAATTTTCAAGCAATTTTGGGGTTTCAATTCATATTTTGATACGAGGACAAATACATTTTATGAAAGTCCCTCATATACTTAATTCGTTCTGTTTTTATAACTTGTTTTCAATGTCATCAATTCTTTTGATGTAAATGTGACTTTTTAGGGTGAACATCCCCAGTTACTCTTGTAGCTAATAATCACAAATGGCCACTAACTATACTCATGCACTTCAACCTTTTTGTTCGTTTGACGCTAATAAAGTGAATATATTTCTCTTTTAATATAAGTGTAAGAACACTTTTCTCTCATTAGAAACACATCATATTCCAAATTAACATAATAGTCCATATGAAATAACATTTAAATTTTGACATTGAACACAAAAGGTGCCCATAATCACAAGCAAATCACACATTACAAAAGAAGAAAAAAAATGTTAAGTAAAAATAAATTAAGAAATGTTCAATTCTCAGTAAATAAAAAATTGATGAAATTAAAGTACAACAATTAATAATAAACTATCAATTTCAATCTTTCAAGTTAGGATATTCAAGTCATTTCCATTGCACTTCTACAAAATTAGGTGTGGTAATGTATAAGAGATCATCTGATATTTTGGTGCAAAATTTAGCTTTAGCACAAGACTAGCAATATGGTACTATTTTTCACTTTTCCACTAAGCAAGATTACCATTAAAAAGCGTGAAATTACCAATAATAGAGTAGCGATCCATAGTATTTCTAACCTCATCAGAATCCATATACCCTATAATAATGGTGTGTCCATTATAGGATGTTACTATGCCATAACCTTTTTTCCCCAATAAATTTCATAAAATATGTTTCACCATACACATGTTATGAATAGTAGAGGGCATGTATATGTTAGCCAATTAGATTTATAGCAAAGGTAATGTCGGGTTTAATAATTGATAAGTAGATACACTTACCTTTTAACTTTTGATAATAGGTAGGTAATTTTAGAGGTTCCTCTAAGAGTGAAGCTTTGGTTTACATTTTAAAGGTGTAAAGGCAGCTTTGGTATTTTGAATGATCAGCCCTTTTAATACAAAGAACGAATTTTAGAGAGTTGACATCCTTAAGTAAAAACTGAGCCTTAAGCTTTGATAGGGGTCAAATTGATATGATTTTTATGGTTAATTTGTTGAATTATGACCCCTATATCAGTGTTTAAATGTTTAATTGATGCCCAATAATGTTTTATTTGCATATTGGAGCTTAATGATCAAGATTGGAGCAAAAAAATCAAGAAAGACTCTTTGTGCTAACCATAAACGGCACCCTGAGAGGGTGCTATTGTGCTGGTGACAGGGTGCCATTGTCCTAGAAGTCAACAATTTCAGCTTGGTGTCTTGCAGATTTCAACCTTGGCGTGATCACAATCAATTCCCTATTCTTCTTGCATGTGAGGGGGAGGCTTCCAGAGTCTACATAGAGCCAAAAACATCAGATAACACGCATGATTCAGAGAGGATTTAGATCAACTTAGTGTGAGAAGCTCTAGCTTCTCTCTTCATCTTTTCCTTTGAACACTTAGACTTCAAACACTTATATTTTGAGTTTTTGATTGTATTTTTGAGTTCTATAAATTGGAGATTGCAGTTAAGACTCATATCTGAGTTTCTAAATCATCATAGGGGATTTTCTAATTTAGATTGTTCATCTTATTCTCCTATTTTTCGGATTAAATCAAAGAATAGTTTCTTATGATCATATCTTTGCATAATCTTTGATTTTCTTGCTAGATCTTGTGAATTTAAAGCTGTTGTGGTGTCCAGATCATTCTAAGGAGTTCAAAACTTGTCCAGAAGGGATTCTAACATGTTTTGTCCTTCTCAAACTCTTTATTTCATCTCATATTTACATATTTATTAAGATTTATTCATAGTATGTGGTGTAAAGTATATATCTTGCATGTTTTAGTTCAAATGTGTGGCTAAACATTTTAGATGCTATGGATTGATGTTTTGATGTTTTAGGAGAGTTTATATGCATGTTATATGTCTGTATTTTGCTTATT
>JAOXYD010020252.1:0-14654 GCA_028565735.1 Pinacopodium congolense
AGGAAGTTAAAGAAATTAAACTAAACAACTTAAAAGATAAATGCAAACACATAAAATAAAACTATGAACGATGACAAAAAAAATGAGCTGAAGGTATCATCGGAAATTAGGAATGACTATTGATCCTTAAATCTAAATAAACAGTACTCTAACTATGATGTTAGCCTATAAGTTCAAACAATCTCTCAAACCCTTAGTCCCTCTAATTCATACAAATCTAACAAGCTCTAGAAATGTCCTTGTCTCCATCTATAACCTAGAATAAGCTTTCTAGATTTAATAATGGAGAAGCTTTAGGTGTTAAGAAATGACTAACCTAGGCCACTAACTTGCATGCTCGGATAGTATGACCTAAAGGTAAAGGATTCTAGATTAGCTGACTAAGTATCCTAAAAAATCCAACTAACCGATTGCTACTTTCAAAAATTGTTAAGAACCATTACATATCACTTGCTCATTCCTAGTTTTAGGATAAGGGAATTACTTAAAGGGTGATCAATCCTAAGGATAACTCCTAATTTATAATAATTAACCAAAATCCCAAACCAACTTAAACCTAAAAACACCAAATTAAGCTCATTCAATTCACTCTCATAATTAATCAACCTAAACCCTTCATACACCTTTAAAAATAAATCAAACATGATTATATTAATTAAAAGCGAGTATTCCATACAAAAATAAATCAAACTAAACTAAAAATAAGAAATATTAGAAAATAAATGAAGAAAAACATCAAAATAAATAACTATTTAAGGTCTAGAATGGAGTAGCAATAAGAAATCAAAAGAAAATAACTAAACTAAGCTAGAACATGGAAAAGAAATAAAATAAAACCCTAAAACTAATAGAGAAGAGAGCTAGAACGAAAGAATGAGCCTCAAAGAGGACGAACCCCAAAGTCTAGAAGCGCCCTCCTTTTATATTAAGGGTTTTGTTTAAAACGACATCGTTCTTGCTTATTTTTTTCTTGCTGTCAGGATGTTTGGTCGACCAATCTTCTGGTTCGATCAAGTGATGTTACAAATGGCCTTATTCGGTCAACCAATCCTTGCGTTCGGTCGACTGATGTCTTGCCTTCGGTCGACTGATCTCTATTCAGTAGGCTGATCTTTGTTAAATGGTGACAGCTTCATTTTTTACTCAAAACTTGACCCTTTCAACTTGTATTTGTACTTTAAGATCAAATCTGCATATAAATGTAAAAGGAATACAAATTAAGCATTTAAATAATAAAATATGGATGAAATGGCATTAAAACTCATATAGAAATACTATAAAACGGATCCCTATCAGTAGATGTCACTAATGCCTAGGTGTAGATGCCAACCATAATGCACCTATGATGTAATGACTATCATTAGATCCTATTAAGAGAGTGACTTTATCATATGATTTTTAAAAGGTCTCAATAACTCATATACCATTGTTAGATCCCAAATCATATTAGTAAACCTATTGCTAGACATTAAAAAGATTTTTTTTATGACTACACAATATGAAAGGCAGTTGAATTCTTGATATTATTTATGATTACACAACATAAAAGGTTGTCGAATTCTTCCTACCCACCCATACCTCTCACCTAACGAATTATGAATCCTAAGCCTTCCTTACCAAACAAATATCAGAAAACCTTACCAATTGACTAAAAAACCTTTATGAACCTATTATGGATATGAAGGGCATGTCGAATACAAATGCTATAGAAAGCATAGTTTTCCAACTAATTTTTCATCAAACAACAACAAATTGACCTTTTACCAATCAAGAGACAATCTTAACTCAAAATTCAGATATACCAATCAAGTAGATCTACACATTGAATCGGCCTTCGATGCTACCCAAACCTGTCTAGAAGGCTTCATATCCAATCATAGGTATAACCTAACATAAGAAGAATATTATCAATTAAAAGAGTTATTGAATAAGGAGAAAGACAATATAGTCAGTCCAGTTCCCATACCACAAATTAACACCATCATCAAAGATACCACAGGTACACTCTTACCTGATAAACACTCCTTTTGGTCATTCACCTAGATCTTAAACTCAGGTGCCATAGGTCACATCATATGTAATCTGTAACTATTATCTGAATATAAAAAGGTTTCAAACCTAATAGTAAAGCTTTCAAACGGTCAAAAAGCACTTGTTACACATAAGGGATCAGTTCATATTTCCTCTTTTATGCTAACCAATATCCTTTATGTTCCCTTTTCTTTTTTCCTTTAACCTTATTTCTATTAGCCATTTTTAACACTCTTCACAATGTAAAATAATCTTTACCAATGAATCTTATGTCATTTAATAACCCACAACTTTTAAGATGATTTCTTTTTCTAAGCAATCCGATGGACTCCATTACGTAACACCTTTCAATCAAGTCAATGTTATTTCATGTCAACCATGTTACATTTGGCACAAAAGACTATGACATCTTTCAAATCATAAACTCAAATTATTATTTAACATAGAATCCTCTATCTAATTTAGACATGTTTCTTAATTTGATATTTGTACCTTGTAAAACAAAAATGATTACCTTTTAATTGAAGCATCCCTGTTGCCTCTTCTTATTTTGATATTATATATGCTTACATATATGGACCTTGTCACACTACTTCAATACATGGTTATAGCTTCTTTTTTACCTTTGTTAATGATCACAATGGCATGACCCGAGTTCACTTAATACAACACAATTTAAAAGTAGGGAGGTAGTTATGAGTTTTTTTTCTTATATCGAAAGGTAATTTGCAAAGAAAATAAAATGCATTCAAAATGACGAAGGGGTTAAGTTCTCTATGATATAATTCTTTACTAAAAATGGTATTCTACATAAAACCATAAGCATTAAACTCCCTAACAAAATGAAAGGATGGAAAGAAAACACCATCATATCCTAAATGTGGCAAGAGCCCTAAATATGTAAACTAATCTTCCCAAAAAAATATTGGTCAGAATGTATATTAAATACATTCTTTCTTATAAATCACATTACCAGTCATCTTTTGTCCCACAAGTCCCCTTATTCTATTTTATTTGGTACTAACCTTAACGTTGCTTATCTCAAAATATCTGCTTGTCTTTGCTTTGCATCAGCTAAAGAATCAAGTAAAGGCAAACTAGATGCTAGAGTAAAAAGGGCTCTATTTCTTGGTTTTCTACTAGACTTGGACATAAAATAGATCTTCCTCTCTCAAGATGTCATTTTATATGAAGACAACTTTCCTTTTCAACAGTCATCTCCAAATAATTCTTTTATTCCTACTCTAATATTGCCAACACTCATAAATTCACCTTCATAAAAGCATATACACTCTTCTCTTACACCAAATGAGCATAACACCCTATCTCTCTCCTCTCCTTCATCCTATACCATATCACCATCATCACTTATAGCTTCTATTCAACCTCAACACTTATCTAGATAATCCAAACCATCATCCTATCTTCAAGCTTATAACTGCCCCTCTTTACCTCACACACTCTCCTCAATTCTTTCCTACTAAAACTTATCACCCTAGCATAAAGCCTTCTCCATATCTTTCACCACGTCAAAAGAACCTATAACCTATCATAAAGCCATAAAATTCAAGGAATGGAAGGATGCAATGGAATAAATAATTGCAAGCTTTGGAACCCGATGAGATATAGGAGCTTACCCATTTACCATAAGGAAAACTACCATTAATTATAAATGGATACATAAATACAAGTTCAAACCAGACGACTCCCTTTATCATTGTAAGAGTAGGGTAGTATCCAAGGGCTTCACTCAATAGACAGGGTTGGACTACATCGACACCTTCTCCTTAATAATCAAGTACACCACCATTAGAATTTTACTTGCCCTCATTACTTCCCATAACTAACATCTCCACCAACTCAACATCAACATACTAGTGACCTCATTAAATTATCTATTAATGTATAAGAAATATTTTAAATATGCTCCCTTATAACAATGACCAATGACCATCACATAAAGGTTACAAGAAATTTTCAAATTATAAGAAATGAAGATTGAGCTTTCAGTTTTAAATGAGAACACTTAGTAGAGTTACATTAGAGATAAGGGTGGAATATGGATTCTCTGCTCCTTTTTTATGATATTTTTTGTTTTTATTGGTTTTAATTATATTTTTTACATTCAAAAAAATCTATAATGTTACTTTCTTTGTTTTCATGATAGTTATACAATAGTCTTCAATTTGAATTTTTTTAAGAACTTCTAAAAAAAACTCGTAAGTGTTAGAAAGTTTATTTGGAAATGGATAAGAACTCTTATCAGTTAATTAATTCGAGTCTACTAACTAATTTGAAATTTGAAATATGTAAATTTCCTAAATATATGTTGGAATCCATAATTAATGAAATGATAATATATATACTTGACAATTTATTTAATTTATGTTATAATGACTTTTTTAATTTTAGAAGAGGAAAAAAAAGCTAAAGAGATAGTCTAAATAATAGTATTAGTTTTCATGTGTATAAATAATAGCATTTATTTTTATTTTTTTACTAATTTAGTGACACTATGTTGAGTCATTATTAAAATAGTCGATTAGAAGTTTAAAAACATTAAATTTACAAAGATTAATTAGATTAAACATTTTAAATTTTAAATTATCGGTTTGATAAGTGATTTATTAACAATACTTAATTTATAATGATTATATATATTTTACAATTGATTTAGTATTTATCAATTGATAATAATTATAAGTTTTATTATTATTAAAAAAAAGGTTGTTACTTTTGTTTGATCACCTTATGAAAGGGAACAATGAACCAAGCCACTTTAAAGCAAGAATAAGTCATTGTAGCTGTATTTTAAAGGCCCTATTATAGGCCCTTTATAACTTAATCCATAATCCATATAGGTCTAGACTAGATAGAAGAATGATAGAGAACTTTAGGAATCATTAAGTTCTCCATCTGTTTGGTCTATTACTAAATTAATAAATTAAGTTGAAGGAAATCTCTACAAAAGATCAAGTTGTAGATATATTTATAAAGGCCTTGTGTAAAATTAGGTTTGAAATTTAATAACTACCAAGGGAGTAACTAATAATAAGTATGCATTGAGGGGGCATAACTAACAATAAGTGTGCACTAAGGGGGTAGTCAATTATTTTGTTAATATTGGTCAATAATATTTGTTCCTATTTTCTTGGAACAGAATTAGTCATGTGTCAATAAGAGATAGAATCTTTTGTTAAGTTTTCTAAGATAAAATAGTTAGTTGATTAGATGTTAATAATAAGATTTTTAGGATATAGTTATCTCTAATTAGGTGTCAATAACAACAAATATATCTTCTATGTAATTTTTCTAAGTAGATTCGTCAGGTCTTGAGTTTTTATATACTCAAGTATCTGCTGTATTTTGCATAAGCTCAAAATAAAATATTTTATTCTCCAAATATAAATATACTTCTCATGTTTTATCCTTATGTTTTTAGCGTAAATAACAGGATATGCCCTGTTTAGATGATACAAATCCTAGTTTAGGAAGATGCTTAACAATTATCTCAATGTTAAGATTTCATGATCAAGCATTAACCTAGTATGGCTTATCCCAAGCAATCTTAATCTTTTGTGCTGACTACAAGGAATTCAATATCAAGAAATTTGACAATTTGATTTGCATCTTACTCATTAAGCATGGGCAAATGCAACTCATAATCATGGACTAGATCCATATCATGTCCTGGTTGGTAACTCATATGTACTTGCTTTAGTACTTAAATTTGAGTTATACTTGTAAACCTTACGGTATCCAAGGGGATGAATTAGGTGTTAAAAAATTTTCTAAATTAAATCCTAAACCACCTAAACTAATTTATGCAATGTATGAATTCCCGAAACAGAAATTCAACCTAAATGTGATGATATACCAGTATAACACAATAATTAAAATTAAAATAATTCTATATCAATCACAATTGCAAGTAAGTAAGAGATTTAAAGGAAATGAAGGATACATCACAATTTTTATAGTGGTTCAACTAATTAACTTTAGCCTTCGTCCATTCTTAATATTTTTTTTAGATTTTTCATTAACTCAAGTCTTCTTAAGGTGAAGAAGAACCCTTCAACTTTTTCTTTTCATAAAGGGAGTGAAGAAAAACCTATAAATATCTTCTTTCTACAAAAGGGATGAATAGGAACCCATAACAAATCTTCTATTTTAAGGGTGAAGAGGAACCTCTTTTCAAACTTAACAATTTACAATTTTTAATCACAAAAACCAAGTCCCCATAAATTAATCTCTCACTTACAACTCAATTATATACAAAGCTAAATACTTACTTGACCAAAACAATACTTAAAGGGTTAAAAAATGCAATGAATGCACACTCAAAACCGACCCCTTTCTCTCCAAGTCATAAATCAACACACATACAACAAAAAAAAAACTCAATCAAATCTCTTTTAATCATTATATGTGCATAAGATTGTTTCTGACCATATAGACCATCTATTTATAAGCCTCATAAGCTTAAACAATTGTTAAAAATACAGTAGAGATGTTACACACAATAAAAAATCTGCATCAAAATTGAAACTAGTCATTAGCAGCGCCTATTGGTTAACCAAGTCAACCAATCACTGGTCAACTAATTTATTGGTTTAGTTGACTAATACCTATAGAAAAGAGACATTGGTCGACCTATATGTTTATAGAAATGTCTTAAGAATTCTAAAGCACATAAAATCCATCTAAAAAAATCTTAAATCAAGTCCAAATTTATTTAAATGAATTCTAACAAGTTTTAAATATTTCCTAAAGATGTTTTGAATACCAAGATATTAAAATTAAGCTTAGAAACAATTTATGCCTTAGCTTGTGACAAATTTAACACATTTTCAAAATTTTCAACTTCAAATCATTTCTAAAACCATTTTAAATCATATTAAAACAATTTGTTTCACTTCAAAAACTTTTCGTACAAGTTTCAAATCAATTTCCAAGGTTGTTTCACTTGAAAAATATTTCAATTAATTCAAACAAAAACTTTTACCTTGGTCATTGAAAATTTTCACACTTAACATCTTCAAAACTTCTTTTAAAAGCTTTCCAAACTTTACTAAACACTCTTTTCATCTAAAAATCAATATATACAAGTTCTAATTCACTCTTAAAATGATTACAGACACCGAGGAATTTTAATTAAACCAAAAACACAACACGTGCCAAAGCTTCTCCAGTTATAGAAATTTAAACACTTCTCCAAAACTTCAAAAATCAAGCTCTCAAATCTTATAACACTTCCCAACACCTAAATTCTTATCAAATTTAATATAAAACATATTTGAACATATATAAATAACTTCAAACAACTCTTAAAAATATTTTGACACATCCGTAGGATTTTTTTAAAATCAATTCATACAATTTTCTCTTAATTATACAACTTTATACTAATTTGACACTCTAAACCAATTCCTAATATACAAATGATCTAAATGTAAATTGTAGACCATTTTACCAAACTTCTAAAACTATTGACCATCTCTTAAATGCAAATGATCATGTAAAAGTGAGTTGTTCAAGCATTGATCAAGATTAAGGCAAGCTTACAAACTAAAAATGCAATCCTAATAATATTTAAAATTAATCTTAATAATCTTGATTTTCTATTCTTCATCCTCTCATTACTGCTTTCCTTATCGTTATTTATTTATTCACTTGAACACTGATGTTTAGGCTCTAGTACATGCAAGTATAAACGTTTTGCATTAACATATCTTTTCAATATAAGAAAATTAAAATATTAGTAATAATGTTTGTCATCATTAAAATCAATAATTGAAACCTTTTTTAATTCAGCAATTTTCTCTTTTTGATTATGATAAAACATGTGATATTAAGAGTGTATAAAATGCAAAACTCATACTATAATGTTCGATGTATTATGATGTAAACGCTATCACTCAACTCCCTTTTACCTATAACTCCTCAATATCACCTAGCATTCTCTTCCTTTCAGACATCATAAAAAAGAATATCAATTGTTATAAAGGAGTTGGAAATTTAAAAATGAAAAATACCAAAATAGTTGGAAAATTTTTAAAAAATATCAAAACACTTTACCCCTATTTAATATGTCAATTGGTGTAAAATCATTCTTCTTTTTTAAATCACCAAAAAGAATTGAAAAGACTCCAAAAGTTAGCCATGATGATGCTAAAAATTAAACTTAATATCAATTGTTAATAAAAACATAAAAAAAGAATAGTAAAGAATTTCAATAGCAAGTGTTTTTATTTAAAAAAGAACTTTCACTAATCAATTTCCATATCTCTCATAACCATTCAAAAATCTTTCCAAAACATAATCTTTAATACCAATTATAAATGACACTATCCCTTAATTCACGCATTAAAACAAGTTATACACCTTTAAATATAAGCATTAACACATTTGAGAGTAATAAAATTTAAAGGGGATTTGAAATCACAAAAGCATCAAAAGAACATATTATGTATATTTAAACTTACAAAATACATATTATTCATATTTTGCATTAAAAGTACATATTAACCTATAATATGCATGCTATGCATTAAAAACAAATTTTTTTCATCAAAAACACATAATTCATTTATTATGCCATAAAAACAAAATATAAGCAAAATTTTTTTTTTGCATATACTCTCCTTATATGAAGTAACTAATATTACATAAACTTCTCCTAAAACCATGTAAAAATAATTAAAAGATGTCAAAAGATGTATTCCTCCTAAATTTATGCATTATAAAACATTTAATCCCATATAGAAAAGTACATTTGTTGAAAATTTTTCAAAAACATGTAAAATTTAAAAAATGATATCACTTGTAAATAAGTTATACTAATTTCAAAAACCATTTTTATCTAACTTATGCAAAAATATCGATTTCAAAAATCATGTACCAATTTCAATGAAATGCACAAATTTCAAATCATACTATCTTCTTATGCAATAGCTCCCCCTAGGCATAGTTAAGACATTTTTCTACCCAAAACATGTTAGTTAACATTCTCATATTAAGCATATGTAATCAAATATGTGTCAAGCCAAATATTATCAAATGAAGGCATAAAAGTACCTTTTTTGCATCACTATTTAATACCACATTTTTTTACTCCTCACTTAGTTTAAAAATTATTTACTTGATTAGCTTATGTGAGGGATTCTTTATGTTTTTTTCATTTCCATTACGTTGCTAGAGATACCACTTTTCGCTTCTTTTGCTTGATACCAATTAAGAACAATTAAAGTTGACTTACAAAATAAGGAAACTAACATATTCTAGGTACCCTCATAAACTTGGGTCCTTGGGTTTAACTTTTAAACCTTTCTCAACCCATATTCTCATTGGATACAATATTTTTCAATATGATCAAAATGATAGCAAAGATAGTATCTTAAATAGGCATGGAGAAACCCATGATCTGTATATATAAATCCATTCCCCCTATCATAATGATATGCCTTTGGATATGTGTAGAGTGTTCTCCTAGGAATATATCCATGCATGTATATTGTGAGAATGCTTCATACCACCTTGTTTCATATAAGGTTTAATGTTATGCTTATTCTTCCATATGGCCTCCTAGGATACAAATATGAAATGCTTCTAATGTTGTAAATATGCATGTATAGAGTACCAACATGAACCATAATATCATGGCCAAAATGAGGCTTAAGGTTATGCTTATGCTCATTTCTAGGTCTCTTATCCATAAATTTCCTTTCTTAGTAAAAATTTGACTTAGGATATGATTGGAAAATGCCTCTAACTTTAACAATATGCATGTGAAGATTATAGAAATTTGTAGAACCATATATCCTAACATTAGGCTTAAATGCATCATGTTGAATTTGTGCATTTTTATAAAAATTATGCCTTTTTCTACCTTGATGCAGTTTCTTCTTAGTTAGTCCTAGATGCATACATGAATGCATGATGAATTTTTCCTAATTTGTAACCTAGATGATGATGCAATATTGTCAGGTGAGGGCTTAGGAATATGTTTTTCATCTAAATTGTTTCCCTTCAAAAAAATAATTTTTGCACCATAAAAAACACTCCCTTGATTAAATCCTAAATCATGTTTATCACTTGACCTCTTTTTAGCTTCTAATATGTTAGTCAATTTTTCACTCACTTTAGTAAATTTTGACAAAGATTCTTTCAAGTTATTGATCTCCTTTTTCAATGCTTCATTATCTTGCATAAGACAGTTTATATCCTCATCATGCTTAGCAACTTCCACATTCCTATCTTCTAATATCTCATGTATCATAGATGAATTTAACTGACTTCATATTTCTTTAATCTTCAACCTAAATCACAAAATTCAATTCCATATGTAAAATGAATAGTCATAAGTTAAATGCATCAACTTTTAAACAAATCCACTTCTTTCATTCATTAAGAACATCAAAATCAAAACAAAAAATGTGAGTTTTAAAGGATTGGTTGAGAAGTTACTTAATCTTTTGACACAAAAGTGAATACCTTGTCATGAACACTGCTAGTAACCCAATTAAGTCACCTCAAATCAAGTAGTTACTAACACCACTCTTTAACCTTTAATCTTTTATAGGAAATAAATCAATAGAGTGATTGAAAACTTGCTCGATTATTCAAACATGTTTTTTCAATTCATTTTTGCATATTTTGGATTTTCATTTAAGAAAGATAACAAAAATATTTAAAAGAAGTCACAAATCACTTAGGAATTTGCATTTTAGACATAAAAATCATAATGATCATTAGGTATTTTTTATCCAAAACATGAAGCAACTTTAAAACATTTGGTCATTAACAGTCATAATTAACCTTATAACATTTCCAATCATCAAAATAATTGAAATTAAAAGCAAAAATGCTTAATGATATGCATAAAAAAATTCCAAAAATTATATATTATAACAAGAAAAATGATAAATGATGAGCTTGTGGATAAGATTCCCAAGTGTGATAACAATCATATCCCTACCCTACACTTAAAATGAATATTGTCCTTAATGTTCCTAAAATCGATAAGAAATCATAAAATGGGAGAAAAGAAAAAGGGATACACTTGTATAATGATATGATCTGAATTTCACTCCGTCAAAGTGTATAAAATACTTTTTGTAACAACTAAAAATCCATAGAAAGAATATCAAAACACCAAAGATAAGATAGATAGTAACCATGCTCCACTATAGTAAAGATGATCAAAGTAGATCAAGGAGCAAGAAATAAAAATAAAAGAAAAGCACGCCAAACGAAGGAAAACACACTAAAAATATAATAAATCATGTTTCTATAGTTAGGTTGCCTCCCAACAAATACTTCTTTAAGGTCTTGTAGTTGGACCTTAATGCTAGAGAATTTTTCTTCTCTTCCTAGGTCCAACATCTAACATCTTTACTACATTCTTGTGATGTAGGCAAGCTAAATTTTTAAGGGTTCCTACACCTCCAATTGGATTTTTATATGCATCATAAATCCTACCTTTGATGAACCACCACTTACAACTCTTACCTTTGAGAAAGTACAGTGGTAAAAATTTATTAACTATAACTTTTAGCCAAGGATCAAAAGCTATAACACCAATTAAATCAATGCTCTCAAATGCCTTCTTAAACTCCATAGCTCCTCACTCTTGACAACCTTATTATTAGCTTCTACTTCAAACTCCTTTGATTCAACTATGAGCTTCTCCTCACCACTAATTATTTCATCAATATCACTCGCATCAACTAGTTTATCTTGTTGAAAGTTAATGGCTCCTACATTATGTTCTTCTAGTTCTTCCTCATCACCAACTACTTGAACTGTATCATTCTCAACCATAGATTCAACAATTGCTTCATCTCTCTCCAAGTCTTCTTCACAACTCTCAATTTCTCCAATGTTAAGAGCTTTTTTATCATTCATAAATTTAACACCTTCCACATCATTTCCTCAAAATCAATTGAAAGTTCTTTCTCGCCATTATATATGTAAAAAATTTCTACCACACTTGAGTCTAATGCAATGGTATCATGCAACTAAAATGGAGAATATTTTCTGACTAACCTTTCTAACAACTTCATTTGGGACTTTAATTTCAATTTTAGGCTGACCTTGTCCCTAAGTCTACTCTCATTTAAGAGTGATTTCATTTTTCTAAACTATTGCGATAGATCTTTCACTTCAATTAATATTGAAACTCTTTCCTTTTGACCTGAGGGAATTTCATAAGATTACTTTAGGTTATTGCTTAGAATGATATTGGAAATGGTACGAATGATAAGAAGGTAAGGGTGGTTCAAAGTGAGATGGATTTTTCTAAGAGTATTCAGGGTAATTTAAGTCATTCGGGTTATTAGATTCATGATATTACTTATCATGATATGCCTATATGTGTCCCCAATCAAAATTGGCATCTTCTTACTTACACTAGTAATCTTGTCAATAGTCATATTGCCATTTCTTCTTAAAGACCAAACACAAATTACAAAATGAAGATAGAAAAATCTAATATAAAAAAACACAGAAAATAATAAAGGGAAAGCAACATAAACAATGAAATATGTAACCTCTAGAATAATTGACATTGATATATTCCTACTATTGCTAGTGATTTCTCCCTGATAATGGTGTCAAAAACTTGTTGTAAATTGGCTTAATACTAAATAAGCTCAAATAAATCAATTCTTTTAGCAATCAAAATCAATTCAAGAACAACTTTTACAATAAAGGCACTAATCAATAAGTAATAATGTGGATTCAATTAAGAGTCAGAATTATGGATTCCATAAGGAAAAAATATAACAAGTACTAGGCCATTCAGATTATAATTATCTAGAGAAGTTTAAATGTTTGAATGAAGAATTGAAAACAACTAAACTAACTAAAGGCTTCCTATAAATACAATAAAGATCAAGAATGAACTTAAGGATAACCAAAATAATTAGCTAAGGTTCAGGTTTTTAGTGATCCAACTAAGATTCTATGTTTATGATGTCATGACTTAGGGTATCTTTACAAAATCAAGATAAAGTTATAGTTAAGTCAGTGTCTTATTTTTATTAGTCATATCCTATAATTTAGTCCACCTTTAGACTTAGGTAATAGGCTTAAGAATCCAGAAGCCTAATCCAAAATCCCTTATTTCAAGATTAGCACCCTCATAATTAACCAAACAATGGTCATACACTAATTTAAATTATATTGTTTATTGATTTCTCCAACAACCAAGGTAGATATTGCGGATTTAAGGCTATCTAATATCTTTGTTTTCATTGATCAAGTTAGAATAAGCATTAAGCAATCAAATAAACAAAGATCATTATCATAGCATGCATATGGACTTAATTAAACATTTACTAGCCTTTCTTTAACTAAAAATTAGATTAAAAACACATTTGATTCAAACAACAATAGGAATAAAACTTAAGCAATATGTTCTTGAATTAATTCAACAAAATGAGAGATATAATGAAATAAAGGGTTTATAAAACACTAAATTAATCTCTAAAGAGTTTCCTAATTCTGAATCATGTACTCCAATCCATTCCTTCATAAACCTATTAATTCGATTGCAGTAGCCATTTGCATTTAGCTCAAACTCCCTTGTCAACTGCTTCTATCAAAAATAGGATTGATACATTTCCTCAGGAATGAAAAAAAAAATCAATCCACTTTCATGTGGTATTTTGACTTCAATTCTTTGACTCCTTGATATTCAATCAAATTATTTTTTGTGATGATTGAATGCACCCCCATGCCCCTATATTTAGTAATTCCTAAACATAAAAGTAAAAGCTTGAGCTTGTGAAACTTTTGGTCCGATAGGCCAGTAAAACTCACTAGGGTAAGTTACATTATAGGTATTTATATATATATATATATATATATGGAAAGTTTCAAAATCATCATATAATAATCTAGAAATTGCATAATCCAAAAATTCCAATACAAAAGAAAAGGGAGGTTTGTGATGATCTTAAAAACTTTGGGCTCGCCCTGCTAATGAGCTAATAGCCCATCATGCGGGTCTTGATTTGAATTATTCGAAAAATACCTTTTTATAGATATATTATATCGAAGTTAGAATATGACTCCAACTCATCATCTGGGCTCTAGAAGGACTATCAAGTGAGTTGATAAATCAAACTCTATATGTTTTTTAATAGAGAATTTGACTGAATATCAAGGAGGTAAAAAATTAAAGCCAAAATACAACACGAAAATGGACTGCTCCAAACACATCACATTATGGCAAGGTAACGTTTCACAATTTAATGAATCTTTTACTTATTTAATAGGATGGTTTAGAAATTATAAAAATAATTTTTTAATTATATGATTTTTTTTTTTGAATCTATTCCCTCTTTGTTATTTGTGAGTCATTAATTAGCCTTTGAATTCTAGCCAAAGTAATAGGAATTAGACCTAGGACAATTCCAAATAGAAAAACTTCAGTCATGTTCCTTGGCTTATTTACAAGCAGTACTCAAGCTCTTTGTTTTTTCTTATTTTTATTTTTATATTTATTATATATATATATATTTATAATAATCTATTTATAACATTTATAATAAATATATATATGTTATAAAATATTATTATATATATGTTACATAATACATTTATTATATATTATATAT